>VYZW01001479.1:18107-58250 GCA_013401315.1 Balaeniceps rex | reverse complement strand
CGTGGTGCTTAGTTGCCAACTGGGGCTAAACCATGACAGATCTACACGTCTGTATATTTCTAAGTCAATTGTGGGACTAGGATTCAAAAATGTCTTGAGACATTATGAAAAGCATTTCTGTTATACTTTTGGAATTCATCCTAGTACCAGGTTAGATACTTAGCTAAAGTATTTTGCCCAAAGCCACAGTAATATATCTGGTTCCTTGTTCATTAAACTCAAAAGTCACGTCCTTTTCATCTTACCTGTTTGTGTTGTCAACAATGAAGTGTTCTGTATTTCAGAAAAAATATTTAATTTCACCAATCTCAGTGAGGCCAGACACTTTAATTGTCCTTCATTAAAAGTATTTATCTTTTTCTTTGCCTGTTTTGACTCTAGCTTTTCTCACCTTCCATATGAAAGATTTTGTTACTGATACATGGATTGGATTAAATGATATAAATCACGAACTGAGGTTCCTCTGGACAGATGGAACAGGAGTTTACTTTACAAACTGGGCCAAAGGTTTCCCATCAGGACATACGGATTTATACTCATATGATGGCCAGGTAAATAGCAATCACAAATTGTTCACTGTAATTTGATTTTAGAATGCATTTACGCATTTGTTGGGATTTGAGACATGTTACTGCTTGACTTATTACTTTCATACTTTTATACATGTCAAATATAAATCCAAACAGAGTGAATGGTTTTGAGCCCTTTCGGCAGTTGCTGTGTTAGCTGGTGACAGGATCTGTGGAGTGCTCATACAAAGACTGGTTTCAGATTTCAGTTCTCTGCTACACTGCTTCTGTGTTCACCCCACGTTCTCTCATAGGCTCTGATAGTGGGATTCCTGCCTCATGGCATTTGCCCCAAAAGCACACTGAATGAGCACATCCTCCTAGTCCTCTGCCCACAGTTGTGCCTGAACTTAGCAGGCTTTCTCAGTTGGCATGTAGCTTGCAAGGGGCACTTACAAACATTCCCCTCAAACAGCCATGTCTTACATAGAAGCAAATTCTGTCAGTCAAAAAAAAAAAAGTCAGTTCCCCTATTTCTCTGTCATACAAACTGATCTGACAGGTCATAGAGTTCCTCTGATCTTACGTGTTGAGATAGTTCTATGCTATGGAACTACAGCACATTATAGTACTAGCTCTATTTCTCTTGAATGCTATATCTAATGCAGAAATCTTATTTTTATGTATAATGTCCTTTTTCCTGTTTTTGAAAGTAGCACCTCTGAGCTTCTTATCTTTAATGGAGGGAGAAAATTAGGGAGGCTTTGGAGTTCAAAAGAGAAAGCACCTTTAAAATGTTACTTCTGGGAGGAACAATATATATTTTTGTCTTTTTATGAAAAGTAGTAGGATTTCTATGAAGTATTCTGTGAAAACTTATAAAGTCCCTATTACAAATTTCAGATTTATTTTTAAGTTTACTTGATCTTAGCAAACAATAAGTTATCATAGTTAATATAAAATACTATGCAACTGTTCAGTTTGAAAGATTTAAATCTTAATGCGTTTCACTCCTAAATGAAGTATTTCTCTGTGCATCTCCTTCTGGACAGCAAAACCAAAGAAGTAAATAGAATAAAATAAATACGGATGCTTCATTGCACAAACCCATTTGTATACATGCAGCCTTTTGCATTTATCACTGTTTGTTTAATATGTGCTAACATAGGTTCTAGCTATCGTGTCCATGTCAGAGAAGTTGAAATGTCACTGTACGGGTGGTACTGACAGATCAATGGCTGCCTTTGGGCAGGAGCAGTTCTAATTTTGCTGTGTGTAGTATTACAGCTTGCAACAATAAATTTGAAGAGATTGATATGTCAGAAATGTTGCATTGCTCATGGATGGTCCAGGTTTTTTTCTGGGGAGAAGTTAACCTGTCTTTTCTACGATAGTTGGTTTCACTTCTCTTTAAATTGTCTGTGGCTTTCCTTCTCTCCACACTGTATGCCTGGAGATGTGAGAATACCAGAATTTCTCTGGTCTGCTTATTCACCCCAATGTTGCACAAGGGAGAGCAACGTTAAGAAATTTGTGAAGTGCGAGAGGAACAGAACCTCCACATCATAAAACTTATGCTATTAAATGTTACAAGGATACAAGAGTAAAACTACAGCATTACTTGTGTCTGAAGATGTAAAAGAGGGACAAAAGTTTTGTATTTGCTTCTTCTAGCTATTTGTAACTGATTTTATGTCTTTTTTCCTCGAGGCTGATTGTGTTGTCATGAGAAACAATCCTGTTAAGGAAGCAGGGAAGTGGGCTGATGAGAGTTGTGATAACAACAGAGGATATATATGCCAAATTAATGCAGGTACTTGTCTTTTTAATTAAAACACAATCAAACCTTATGGTTTTTCAGGGAATTGCTTGGGTATGTGGATTTCAGCATCATTTCACTTCCAATAAAGATACATCCACAAATTGTTTTTCAGGCAGGAACGCAAGGGTCATATGTGTCAGAGGTCCAGTTAGAGTCACTACTCTTAGCTGACCCTTCACATTAACTGCCATGTTGCTACTTCCTGAGCTGGAATTTGTATCTGCATCTTTGTGCTTAGTATGACCCTTGACATGATATTTGTTCCATGATTTTGTCTGTCATTTTCTGAACACATTGGCTTTCAAAACATGTTCTGGAAAATACTGGCTTGTACACGTAGCATGAACTGTCTGGAGTGCGACTGTAACTCACCTGCATGGAACTTGAGCTAATTCACCTCCAAAAAGGAAATTAAAAAGAAGTGAAAACCTGGATTTAAATATCTGACTGATTTTTAAGGACTGGTCTATTGTGGAGTTTTCCTTCTCTCTGGCAAAAAAATCCCTGGAAAACAATAGTCTCTGCAAAGCATTTCTTTTGATGAAAAAATATTTTATTAAAGAAATTGTGACCTAATCTAATCCTGATTAATTTTAGTAATACTATTCTGGATGATTATACAGAATGCTCCTTTACTCTTTGTCAGAGGTTGCTGTAAGCAGCTCTTTTCATTACTACAGCTTTGTAATTGATTTTTACTACTGATGCTGGCTTAAAGAATAGTACACCTAGGCTATGCTGATCAAAAGTCAGGGAATACGAAATCAAGAGAGAAGGCTTTTTGTTTAATTCTATTTGCAACCACAGTGAAATCATAATCTCCTTTTGAACAAGTATATGAGTCTTTTTTCATCCTTTATTTTGCAGATGCTGAGTTTCTGCCTTCTACAAGTTCATCCCTATCGAGCATTATTCGTTATGGTAACAGTAGTTATTTGTTCGTCCATACCAAAATGAAATGGGAGGATGCACGAAAAAACTGCAAACGTGATCAATTTGACCTTTCCAGCATCTTAGACCCCTACAGTCATTCGTTCTTGTGGCTAAAGATATTGAAGTATGGGATGCCTATGTGGATTGGTCTTAACAGTAATGTGGTAAGAACATCAAACTAATTGAACATGATACTGCTTCTCTTATGGACGAATCAGGAACTTTACTTTAGCTTATTAGTTTATATCTTGGTTCTAAATACTTTTATGTGCTGTCAAATTTACAGGTAGGAATCCATCCTCTTCCATTACTCTGATTAAATTGTATATATTGCACATGTTTTTCATACTTTTTCTGTGATATTACACTCTGTGCACTTCCGAACAAGACATTTGAGGCTAACATCTTGAAATATCTCTTTGTATATATGGTGTATTTGAGATAAACCCCACATATCTTAAGATGTACAGCAGAAAGCATTTATTCTAAATAACAATACCTAATTTTCAGAAATAGAATAAGGTGCTGTTGCTGTGACTCTTTCAACATTTTTGAGGATAGTTAGCCGAATAATTAATTGGCTTACCTAATTTAATTTTATTTGTCTTCCCTCTCCCAGTTCTTTGACATTTTGATACTTTCTGGATGTTAAAATACACCACCCTTCCTTCTTGGCACAGGCACTAGTCCCACATTCACTCCATTTGGTTGAGCACATGAAAGAAATACAGATGAGTGAACATAACACACCACTTTCTAAACCCCAAAAGATTCCCCTAACCTAATCAACAGGATGATTCACTGAGTTCACCAGCTTTGGTGGGAAATGATTAAGTTTTTACATACTTTAAGTTAAAATAATCTACATTTCTTGAAATTTGGGGGGGGAAACAGATAGTACAAAAATTAGTCATCAGACTTTCACTCCTACAAATTATTTTAAATGTATTTTTATTAGTCCCGAATTAACAGTTTTGTTAAGTTCAAAATTAGTTCACTGTCACTTACTCTGTATTTCCTTTTGCTGAAAAGCATTTGTTGCACTGCTGTATTTCTCAATGAATAGCTGCTTGTCACAATATAAATTTAAAAGTTTGAGCCGTTTGTTTTTGTTACTGATTTCTAAAAAAAACGTCTAGCACAAGGTGCTGCATAGACAGACATTTGACTGACAAAGGAATGGTTAATGTTTAGAGTTTAATTACCCCTGTTGATTTGTTTTGTTCTTAGACCAATGGGCGTTATGAATGGGTTGATAACTGGAGAATGAAGTACACTAAATGGGCTGAAGGGGAGCCAAAGCAGAAAATAGCCTGTGTCTATCTAGATGTTGCTGGAACCTGGAAGACAGGATCCTGCAATGAAAGTTACTTCTCTGTTTGCAAAAAAACTGATGGTAAGAACTTGAATCTAACCGTTGTAATTACAATGATTATCTCTTTAGAGTTCGTTGCGCTGGGTGGTCTGCTGATATATAATTAGATGCTTTTTTTATTTCAAGAGCTAAATAGATGAAATGATTAAAATTTACTTGGGTTGAATGGGGCTGCTTTAAAATGAGGGCCAGCAAGTATTAAGAAAGAGATAGTGTGACTGTGAATAGCCATCACTTTACATTAATAATGTTAGATACATTTTGCAAAGCTTAGACTCATGTTACTCTGCTGTTTATTCTGATATTGAGTAAGCATGCAAGACCAAAACCCTCAAAAATCAAAAGGTAATGAATGTTAGGTAGTTGTCACATGGTACGGTGTTGAAGGGGGAAGAGCTGAATGACCAAGCCATAAGGTGTCACAAGGAATGTTTACGTATAACAGCTTTCCAGGTTTTCCTTTTATAACTGAATAACAAACTACAGGTGGTATACAAATGTTTAAGGATACTTCTTCAGGCTGCCTTCTCTTATGTTTTTGACCTGAAACTCCTGTTACTATCATGTGATAATGCCTTCTGCATTCCATGATATTAGGTCATGACCCATATGACCAAGCTCATACGGGCCCTAATTCAGCAAAACAGTCAGGTGTGAAAATGTTTGTGAGTAGAGTTGAGCTGAACTTAAGAATGTGTTAAAAGTATGCTTGGATTCTTTGCTAAATTAGATTTCTTGAGACTACGGTTGCAGTACTTTTTGTTCATAGATTTAGGACTTTTTCCCATTATTGTGTTGTAGTAAGCAGTATACGCTACCGAGATTACATTTTTTTAAAGATTTGAGTGAGTTTTCCAACATTCAGTTAGAATAATTCAGTTCATGATAAAAGAATGTATAAGAAGCTGTTTCTTTAGATTTTGTGCTTTTTTTTTTAATTTTTTTTTAAACAGTTCAAGCTCCCACTGAGCCCCCTCAGCTTCCAGGAAAGTGCCCTGAATCAGAAGGACACAAGTCTTGGATCCCTTTCCGAGGTCATTGCTACTTCATTGAATCTTCATCTACAAGAAACTGGGCCCAGGCATCTTTAGAATGTCTTCGACTAGGTAAGTATCCTCCTTAATCAAAGAGCACAACTTTCTGACTTGTTTTTCCTCTCTGTGGAAAGCTGAACATGTGCTATGTATTTTTGTGATTTCAAGGATGGTCCAAGTGTTGGACAAGACAGTTGCATCCAATTATTGCCTTAATTTGGGAGGAGATGGAAAATAGCTGTCTACCAGTGGCACAAGCTGTCTTTCATGTGTGTGAGACCAGGCATTAGAGGAGCTCTGTGGACTGGAGTGGAGATCACAAAGGGGGAAACTTTGTTCTTTGACCCTGCTAGGAGGCAGTCAGCCTCATCCACAGCAGTCACTAAATCTTATTTTAATGGCATTTTATATCTTTTGTATTCCTGATCTAATTTGCCACTTGATTATTGCAGTTTTATGCCACTGGAATGAAATTTACAGCTCTGTAGGCTGGATAATATATTAGTAAACCAGGGTTGTTGTGTTGTTTCATTCTTGCAACTTCCTTCTCTGGGAAAGTGACGTGAGATTGATTATGCCAGACTTCATATGTCTATAGCATTGGTGTCTATAGCATTGGCGGCAATGTGACTTAGGTGTCTAACCTGCCATTAGAATATGCAGAGATCTTGTTCATGCTGTCAGTGGAACTGAATACAAGTTTATCTTCACTGGAAGTATATATTGACATTTAGTCATGTGAATTGCACCCTAAACTCCACTGCCTGGGTTGATTAGGTCACCACTGATAATAAACCTACCAGTGAAACCTGTGTCAAATATAGACGCCTAGAGTTGGGTAAGAAGAATCTCACTCTTTCTGCTGGTACTCAGGTTCATTCTTGGGTTCTCATGAACTAGTATGTTGCCAGCTCTAGTTTGAGAAACTAGTATTTTTGAGGGAAGGTTCAAGTTTTGGTATATGTTCTTTAAATCTTACTATATTCTCCACATCAACATTTGCATAACATTTGGGTGAAGATACTTGATACTATATTTTTAAATATAGAGAAGTCTCCATAATACAGCACTCTTGCTGTAGCTCAGTCTTTAAGACTATGACAATTGTTTCAGTGTGACCCATTTCCATACAGTCTTCTGAGTTCTTTTGTTGACATGACAGATGCTCAGTCTTTGAAAGCTGCAATGTATGTTCTTAGTTATGCGTAGTCAAGAGGACCTTGTGAGGTGGTTTGACCCTTGGCTGGATGCCAAGTGCCTACCAGAGCTGCTCGATCACTCCCCTTCTCAACCGGACAGGGGAGAGAAAGTATAACAAAAAGCTCGTGGGTCAAGATAAGGACAGGGAGATCAATCAGCAATTACCATCACAGGGAAAACAGATTCAACTTGGGGAAAATCAGTTTAATTTATTATCAATCAAAACTGAGTAGGGTAATGAGAAATAAAAACTAAATCTTAAAACACCTTCCCCCCCACCCCTCCCTTCTTCCCGGGCTCAACTTCACTCCCGATTTTCTCTCCCTACTCCCCCTGAGTGGCGCAGGGGGATGGGGAATGGCGGTTGCGGTCAGTTCATCACCCGTTGTCTCTGCCGCTCCTTTATCCTCAGGGGGAGGACTCCTCACACTCTTCCCCTGCTCCAGTGTGAGGTCCCTCCCACGGGAGACAGTCCTCCACAAACTTCTCCAACGTGGATCCTTCTCACGGGCTACAGTTCTTCACGAACTGCTCCAGCGTGGGTCCCTGCCATGGGGTGCAGTCCTTCAGGAGCAGACTGCTCAAGCGTGAGTCCCTCACAGGGTCACAAGTCCTGCCAGCAAACCTGCTCCAGTGTGGGTTCCTCTCTCTCCACGGGTCCACAGGTCCTGCCAGGAGCCTGCTCCGGCACAGGCTTCCCATGGGGTCACAGCCTCCTTCAGGCACATCTACCTGCTTCAGCGTGGGGTCCTCCGTGGGCTGCAGGTGGACATCTGCTCCACCGTGGACCTCCATTGGCTGCAGGGGGACAGCCTGCCTCACCATGGTCTTCACCACAGGCTGCAGGGGAATCTCTGCTCTGGTGCCTGGAGCACCTTCTCCCCCTTGTTCTTCACTGACCTTGGTGTCTGCAGAGTTGTTCCTCTCGCATATTCTCACTCCTCACTCCAGCTGCAGTTTGTGTCCCATTGTTTTTTTTTCCCCTTCTTAAATATGTTATCCCAGAGGCGCTACCACCATCTCTGATTGGCTTGACCTTGGCCAGTGGCAGGTCCATCTTGGAGCCAGTGGCATTGGCTCTATCGGACATAGACATATCTAGTAGCTTGTCACAGAAGCCACCCCTTTAGCCCCCCCACTACCAAACCTTTCCATGCAAACCCAAAACACCTTCACAGCTGTGCACATAAGAGCTGTTATCTGTTATCTGCAGTTCTCTGATTTAAGTGGAGTGATTATAATTTTGAATAAGCCTGTGCGAGAAATTAAATAATATTTCTTTTCTTTGGATGGCTGAGTTTCTGAAACAGACTTCTAATAAGAAGAGTGGGGCAAATAAATAAAGAGGTTTAAGGTGAAGTTTGAGAGGTATTGAATGATGATGCTGCATGTGATAGCAGGTGCCTCTGCTCTCTGACTCAGGTTGTCCGCAGCTATCCCACATCTTTCTTGTCAGAATTTGCAGTTACATCAGAATGGCCTTTTGCCTTTTTCAGCCCCAGTATCCCTGGATATGTAGGCTTTGTGGTTCTCTCAACCCTAACCCTAACCCTAATCCTCATGGGAGCTTGTGGCTGAGGCTGAGGTCCAAAGTATCATGGGTTGTCTCAGATGAGAAAGGTGTGGGTGCAGCAACGTTGGTACAGTGCCGTGGTGCCCTTGGCATGCCTTTTTCAGCCCCAGCGTCCCTGGAGCTGTAGGCTTTGTGGTTCTCTCAACCCTAACCCTAACCCTAACCCTAAAGCTAATCCTCATGGGAGCTGGTGGCTGAGGCTGAGGTCCCAAGTATCTTGGGTGGTCGAGATGTGAAATGTGTGAAGGGAGCAACATTGGTGTAGTGCCGTGCTGCCCTTGCATGCCTTTTGAAGCCCAGTATACCTGGAGCTGTAGGCTTTGTGGTTCTCTCAATCCAAAGCCTAACCCTAATCCTCATGGGAGCTTGTGGCTGAGGTCTCCAGTATCTTCAATGACCCAGATGAGAAAGGTGTGGATTGAGAAACTTTGCTATAGTGCCATGCTCCCCATTGCATGCATTTGCAGCCCCAGTGTCCCTGGAGCTGTAGGCTTTGTGGTTCTCTCAACCCTAACCCTAACCCTAAGCATCACGGGAGCTTGTGCCTAAGGCTGAGGTCCCCAGTATTTTGGGTGGTCCAGATGAGAAAGTTGTGGAGCAAGGAACATTGGTGCAGTGCCCTGCTCCCCTTGGCATGCCTTTTGTAACCTCAGTGTCCCTGGAGCTGTAGGCTTTCTGGTTTCCTGAACCCTAATCCTAACTCTAAGCCTCATGGGAGCTTGTGGCTGAGGCTGAGGTCCTTGGGTGGCCCAGATGAAAACAGTGTGTATGCTACACACAGATTCAGAGATAGCTGGAACTCCCCTTGTCCCCCAGTAGCCATTCCCTCCTTTATCTCACCCTTAGAAACGGAGGCACACCAGCGGGTCTCATTCTTAGAGACCTGCAGCCCTTATGGTCCCTCTGATAGCCAGCTCAACATGCGGTGTCACCGTTAGTGATGCACACACACAGCTGGCTCACCTACTTGCTGGCTAGGCTGACTTGATATTCCCTAGTGATTACACACTCACTTGTGTACCTGCACTTGCTCCAGTTGCTGGCATCATGGACACAGGAGTCTCCGACTCATGGTCCCACGCCAGTTGCTGGTACTTAGACCATGCACACACATGCATACAGAGTAAAGAGTCTTTCACCCATGAAAACAGTTAGAAATAGAGTTTAATAAGAAGATAGGACTGTCTGCCCAGATCAGGCACAGGGCATGACCAGACAACCGTACTGACCAGCAAATTGTTTTCACATGACCCGTCTTTTTATCCCCTTATCCCTCTATTTTCCCATGCTTGTTCCTCCCAAATCATCTAGGTCCATCCCTTTCCCTGCCTTTGGTTCCTCCCCTGAACATCTCATAAGTCTTGTGCAATCTTGAAATGCTCTTCTGTATCCCATCATGTGTCCCATACCCCTAGGTAACTCCCCTCAGTCTGAAAGGTACTCTGACGTTGCCTTGTCTTGATGGGTTTTACACTGACGCCAGGGCTGAGGCTGTCCTGCAACAGTCCTAGGAGGGGCCTGAGCAGGATGTCCCATCCTCTGAGTCCATAATTTGGATTCTTCCCCGCCACTGTGTCTCTTTGCTCCTCTGAGCTCATGGAGATTGGCCTTTGATGGGCTGACGGCTCCTGTGATGGGCCTGGGAGTAGCCAGGGAAATGGTCCCCCATCTGCCATTGTCTCTCTGTGTTCCCTTGTGGATGTGCAGTGAAGCTTTTTATCACACAACATAACAGTAACCAAACTTCTGATACCATTCAGCAAAAGAGGACCAATTAGAAAAACGTAAAGACTACAGTGAAAAGAGAGGAACGTTCCATGTTCTCTTGTATTCTGCTGTCCCTGCTTGCACTCTGGATTTTGTTTGCAGTTGGACATTTTCCAATTATATCCTACCCATAGTAGAATTCTGAAGCATAGTAGAATTTATCAGTAGCTCAGCAGTGATTCAAATGACTTTTATATTTTCATTCTCTGTAACTGTGCCTTCCTTACTTGAGAAAAAATACCTTCAAAAATTCAACAGCCAAATCAAAACAGTCAAGTGCCAAACACAGCCATCGCTCCATTCCTATTGACTGGATTCCAGCCCCACGCTAAAGAGAACAGAAGATGCACTTTCTCCAGTGTTTAATGCTACTCCATACAAAGTCATGTAGCTCGTTCTGTCTGCTGGCTCCATGCTGTGACTTCTTGACTTTGCTAGAACGTCATACAGAATGAATCACTATGGCAGAATCCCTAGTGTCATATGTGGATGACTAACAGGGTACTACACTAACTGGGCAACAGATGACCAAGACGATCTTTCTTTCTCTGATGGCTACAAAGAGAATGTAGGAAAATAAACAAGACCTAGTTAAAGAGTAACACTAAGGACTGTGCTTCAGAAAATCAGCAAAGTCTGTGCTATACGTGAGCTATACAAAGGCTCAGAAAACATTTAATCATTAATATGCAAAGTTATATGGTGTACAGACTGAAGTTATACATACTTTTTACTAAAAACTTTCAGTTTTGTTTAGTGTTGGTTTTTTTTAAAATAGTAACACATCAGTAGAAATTTGTGCTCGATACCATATTGGCCTGTTGTATTTTGCTTAGAGTTGTTGTTCAGTTATGTTGCTATTTCCCAGTGGATGAGGAAACAAACAAATGCTAGTGCAATGTCATGGAAATGATAAGAAATACATCAGCAACAATGCCAGCATTCTTAATAAGATCTTACCCAAAGTTAGTTTCTGTTTTGAACTTCAAACTCTGTTTGGAATTTGGCACAGATAATCAGTGGCAAACATAAGACTGGCATTTGACAGGACGATGAGAATGCTCTCTACTGTGAAACTTATGTCTCTAAGAGATTTTTCTTTTCTCTGTGTCTTCCAGGTGCCTCTTTGGTATCAGTTGAAGACTCAGCTGAAGCCAACTTTCTGGCATACACCATCGAACCACTTGAAGGGAAAACATCAACTTTTTGGACAGGAATGTACAGAAATGTGGATGGTAATTTCTTTACTTTTCAAATCTTTTTGTTTGGTGAATAATTGTCACAAGCTGTTTGACATGGGTGTTGAAAATTTCACATTGTACTTCTGTAATACATAAAAAGTGAAATTAAAAAAGGTAATATATTAGCATCATAGGGGAAGCTGGTCAGTTGTAATCAAGCAATAACCAGTAATATATAACAGAAAGACCAGGCACAGAAAGTTCATCTTAAAGCAAGAAAAGTAATTCACAACAAAGTAAGGCACAAAGGTGCATATAGCAGAGTACAGACAGGACTGTGTTGGGAGTTAAGCCGAAGTCAGATGGTTCTTCTCAAATGTGGAAAGGGTCGGGGTTGATATGCTTGTCATTGAGATACTCCAATTTTTGAGCTAGAGAATAATGTGGCTGACATCACCTCTAGTCTTTGGAATCACCATCTTGGAATGACCAGTCACCCTCTTTAGTTACAGCTGGCCCTCAGAACAGCTTCACTTTGAAGCTGGAATTGTTTGTGTCTTTGGAATTATGTATCACAAGTTTTTCTATTTTCTGCCTCACTGTAAGGAAGGTAAGAGACAACAGGCAACAGGCTGCTTTAATTAAATCTTAAATTTGCTGATTATTGCCTTTTCATTAATATAGTTAGTATTCAATTAAATAGATATTTCTATCTTTATGATGGACCTAAAAGTTACTTCAGTCTTGTGCTGTTCAGACTAAAAGCTCCAGTATAACAATGTCAGAGGCAGGACTGCAAAATGGTTCAGGTGACTTCGGGTGGGGTTTTCTTGAGTTTTGGAGGGTTTTTTTTACAACTGCTTGCTCAACCACTTCAATGACAATCCAGTTGAAGAGAAGACAAGTATTCAATTACATTACTTGAACCTTAACCAGGAAAACAGAAAGTTTTCAGTAGACGAGGAAAGAATTTGATGAGAGTAATGATTTATAAGCATAACACATAAAGAAAAGCTGAGGTTTAGTCATGTGGTTAATTGACACATGAAATGTTTTTTAAAGTGGTTCTAGAGCAGGTGTAGAACAATACAGTTCTTACAGTGATCATAAACACAAAAGCTGCTTCAGCAAGTACCTGTCATTGTATTACTAGATAGTGATTACAGTAATTTCAGCATAACTGCACACCTAGATTTCATATCTTTGGAAAGACGATTATATCTAGATGCCATGCCCTGATGCAATGGGTGGCAGATATTTACAAAAAAAAAAGGCAAAATATGAAGAATCTTATAAGAAAACAAAACATAGCTTTCATGCTGAGTCTAAGAATTTTCTTGTTTGAGTACAACTTAAAAGTCACAGGGGACACATTTATTCTAAATAAATAACACTATTAAAAGAAAGAAAGAAAAAAAGGAACGGGAAGGAAGAGACAGAAAGTCCCAGCATAGTTGAACAACAGTGATCATAAGATTTTCGAAGCAGATCTTTAAAAAGGAAAATCGTGTGTGTAAAGTCAGTGGGAAGTAGCAGAAACTGAAAAACAGACGGAAGAAAACTGGACTTAGAAAGACGGAAGAAAACTGGACTTAGAAAGACTTCAGTGGAGGCTTTGAAAAGAGTAATACAAAACCTCCCCACAAATTACTGAAATAAAGGGTATTCTGGTGAAGAGAAATTATCTTTTGACATCAGTAATTTCTATAAACTGAATAAATAATTGACACTGCACCATTGCAATAAATTGTGAGAGAGACTTCTTTAAACTTTCTTGCCTTTGTAACATCATAAGCCAGATTGGCCTGCCATTTTCCAAAAATTGATGTTGTATCATTTGCATAAAAACTTAAGGGCAACATGACGTGTCAGACCAAAAATCTAAATAGTCTAGTGACCTGTCTCCAAGAGTGAGATTTCTCAGGAAGGCAATAAATGTGGAGCAGGTGTCAAGATTGAAATTAATACTATCTTGTTTTTCCATATTCAATGTTTTTCCAATTAGGAGAATGGCTGTGGCTAGATAACACTGCAGTGAATTTTGTCAACTGGAATGTAGGAGAACCTTCCCCTCAACAAAACGAGCACTGCGTTGAAATGTATGCAAACTCTGGGTACTGGAATAATATCTATTGCTCTTCCTACAAAGGCTATGTTTGTAAAAAGCCAAAAAGTAAGTGCTACATTTATGAATTTGTTTTATGTATGGAGTATGCTTCTTGTGTGCTAGTATTGGTAGATGGCCGTTATACACAGTGCCTTTTAGCTGGGTGTTTTGAGGTTTTATAAATGCCAAGGGATGCACGTGTGCATGCCAACAAAAAGAAAGACTAACTCTTGTCAGAAAGCAGAAGTGCTGACCAGTGCTCAAGTCCCATCAGAATTGTTTTAAAAAGATTGTGTTCCTATCTTAACTGTACCTAGGGTAAATAGTTAACAAGTTTGCCTGTTCTGTATTGATAATTGTTGAGTAATCACAAAGTTAGTACTGTAATTTACACACACAAATTTGTCTCATCTATTTGGCTGCATCAAAAGAAGCATGGCCAGCCGGTTGAGGGAGGTGATTCTGCCCCTCTACTCTGCTCTGGTGAGACCCCACCTGGAGTACTGCGTCCAGCTCTGGAGCCCTCAGCACAAGAAGCACATGGACCTGTTGGAGTGAGTCCAGAAGAGGGCCACAAAAATGATCCGAGGGCTGGAGCACCTCTCCTACGAGGACAGGCTGAGAGAGTTGGGGTTGTTCAGCCTGGAGAACAGAAGGCTGCGGGGAGACCTTATTGCAGCCTTTCAGTACTTAAAGGGGGCCTATAGGAAAGATGGGGACAGTCTTTTTAGTAAGGCCTGTTGTGACAGGACAAGGAGTAATGGTTTTAAACTAAAGGAGGGTAGATTTAGGCTAGATATAAGGAAGAAATTTTTTACACTGAGGGTGGTGAAGCACTGGAACAGGTTGCCCAGAGAGGTAGTGGAGGCTCCATCCCTAGAAACCTTTAAGGTCAGGTTGGACGGGGCTCTGAGCAACCTGATCTAGTTGTTGATGTCCCTGTTCACTGCATGGGGGTTGGACTAGATGATCTCTAAAGGTCCCTTCCAACCCAAAGCATTCTATCCCTCTGCTCAGCCCAAGGGATACCCTTTGCTTATTTCCCTCTGGAAGTCTCATGTGCATGCATTTTCTGAGTATGAAGTAGTGTTTCTGTGAATTGAGTATTTATGAATTGTGAATTAGTGAACAGTTTTGGACATTTTGTCTCTGTCTTCTCCTGTTTTGAGAAGATGAATGAATAAAAAGCAAAGCAAATAGCATAGTCTGAATGTGCTAAACTGGAAGTATCCTGAAATAATTGAATGTGCAAATTTGACAGTAAGGACATCTAGTGCGTCTGTGTTCCTAAAAGTCATCCTAATCATTTCTTCCAGCATGTATTGCAATCTTCTGGCATGTATTGCAATATCAAAATCTCTTACTAATGTTTACTGAGAAGAGCGAAATGCATGTAGTAGCTGAAATATGACCACTTCCTCTACAAGACTGGAAATGAGAGAAATTCTGCTATCCTTTCTATAAATTTGCTCTCATGCAAAATTATTCTTACTTAGTGAGATGCTTGTAATGATGACTGTATCTTCTACAGGAAATATTGCAGAAGTCTCAGATATAACCATACATTGAGAGTCTACTTACCTGTCTTTTTACATTGTGATTGACCAACAAAAAGGCACTTTATTTTCATTTTCTATCCAGAATAGCTATAGGTGTAGGTAACAAGTGTTAAAATCAATGGCCATCCTTCCTTTTCGACCATTCAACTCATCTGTTTGTGCTAGTACTGGCATTCACCTGTTTTGATACTGAGACATTTCAAGGAGCTGAAGCAGATGAAAGCTAGTTATTTTTTTAGGATTAGCTTCAGCCAGTCTAGCCTCCTGAGCTGGAATGCCATGGAGTCAGCCAAATGCCAGCGTCAGTGTGAGGACGATATAGTTGCTCACTCAGGAACAGGACATAATTGAATCCTACACTGTCATAGAAATGCAAATTGTCTCGGCACAGTTTTGCAAAGCTGTGGTAATGCTCCATTTGGAGAATTGAAAGAATGTATTAAATAGCTATAGGCTAATAAATGGGGTGTTAAAAGTGTGATTTTACTTAGTTGCACTTGCTATGGCTTGTTATGTTTGCTGTTTTCTGAAGAGGCTGCAAACGCAAACCTGTGACTGAAGTCTCCCTGTAGAATAGATGCTATTTTTGATGTTTCAATGATGTTTCATTTTTGAGGTAACTTTTACCTTAGTAATTTGAAATTCTGTAGTGGGTCTATTCCATAAATAATCTAACAATTTCTTAAGTAAGGAGATACTCTAAAGAGCTATTCAGCAGTTCAACAGGTGCTAGTTGATTGTGTTACAAGTAGTGACTAGGTATATTATGTTCATGGCATCTCACTCTGACTTTTCAGGAACAGCAGATTCATATCACTAAATATACTGCTTGTTTAACTGCTTGTAGGGAGGTTTAGCATGCAGTCATCTCATACCAAAAACCAACGGTGATGTGCATAATGTGCATGATCAGTGCTATACCAAACTTGGTTGATCAACATTTTTTGGTGAGGAACAAGGGAAAAGTATCTAGGTTATTATATTCCAAAAATTTTCTAGTCAAATGAAGCAATGCAGCCAGCAGATTGTTTTTCAAATTTGCATAGCGTAAATTATTTCCTCCTACTCCTTGTTACATATCTGAGACTGTTTTTTACACTGTGCTGTTGGACATAAGGTAGCATTATCTTCACAGAATCACAAAGTCACAGAATGGTTGAGGTTGGAAGGGACCTCTGGAGGTCATCTGGTCCAACCTCCTGCTCAAGCAGGGCCACCTAGAGCCAGTTGCCCAGGACCGTGTCCAGGTGGCTTTTGAGTATCTCCAAGGATGGAGACTCCACAACGTCCCTGGGCAGTCTGTGCCAGTGCTCAGTTACCCTCACAGTTAAAAAGTGTCTCCTGATGTTCAGAGGGAACCTCCTGTGTTTCAGTTGCCACTGCCTCTGGTCCTGTCACTGGGCACCACTGAGAAGAGCCTGGCTGCGTCATCTTTACACCCTCCTTTGAGATATTTGTATGCATTGATAAGATCCCCCCTGAACCTTCTCTTCTAGGCTAAACAGTTCCACCTCTCTCGGCCTTTCCTCATGTGTAGGATCATAGAATCATAGAATCATTAAGGTTGGAAAAGACCTCTAAGATCATCTGGTCCAACTGTCAACCCAACACCACCATGCCTACTAAAAGATGTAAAAGATGTTCCAGTCCCTTCATCGTCTTAGTGTCCCTTCAATGGACTCCCTCCAGGAGCTCTCTATCTCTTACTGGGGAGCCCAGAACTAGACACGACATGTATGTAGCAAACATGCAATACCTCCAGCAAGCACTTAAAAAATGTGCCAGTATAGAAAGCTCCCAACTTCCCTGTTTTCCATAGATTTGCATGCTGGTATAATGCAGATAAGTAACGAGCTGCTTTTTATTGTAAACAGCATTAATAGATACTTTTCTTGGTAGAAACTCTTGGAAACATCCAAATAATCATGCCTAGTTTGACTTTGAAGAGCTAGATATCTAGTAATATTTGTCTCTAGATGTAAAACTAGCTGGGCTAACAGACACTCCAGCAGAGTTCTGGAAAATCTTTGGAAGTCAGGATTGTTGGATTATTAATGAAATCAGGCAAGGTAAGTGGGGAGATTGGTAAAACAATTTAACTTCCTGGGCTCACCTTCTTCAGAATGTGACACGATGCATTGATTCAAGATTTAGTTACAGACTGTTTTTATGTCCACATGGCAAAATATGGATTTTCATGTTAAATGATGGCCCATTTTTCCCAGCAAGCAAGATTTTGTGGTCCAGATATTGACTTTTAAATGAGCTACAAACACTTTATCACATTTGGATGTGATACGTGCTAAGACGCTTTGGAGTTCATGAGTGATTTCAATTGTCTGTGTAGGTAGGCCATTAAAGTCTCTTGGCAAACCAAATTTATTACACTTGCTATGTTTATGTAAAATAACAAATACTGCAAGAATTTGTAATTATATTGAGGATTATGTTTGATCATCTCTGTCCTGAAAATGCTGTGTAGATTTTCTTGTGGTTTTACACTGATGTCAGATCTGTCTCCATGGAGCTCTTTGGTGTTTCTTCTTTTCTGCTAGTTTATGTAAACACCTACATATGAGACCAGAATACAATTGACCATGGTGCTGTGCCTTTTGATAGGTGTATATAGCTTTGTATGGACTAAACCAAAGCATTTTCAGTATTTAGTGGTATATATTACCATATATTTCTCTGAATATGGTTTTCAGTATGTTCCAAATATAGAAATAAATAATAAATAATATAGAAATAAATAACAGAATAATGTAATAATATAATTCTTTTTCAATGTTTTGAAATGCCAGCAACTGAAACACCACCAGCAGCTGAAATGCCACCAGCTGAAATGCCTACAAAGGGTAAGAATACTGTCTTTCAAGTAGACAAAAACTAGTCCCATGTAAGATCATAAACACGACAAATCATATTCTGTATTATGTCTCTTACATTTTCTGATATACCTGAGTACCATATCTGTTTCCTAAGAGCATATTATTTCCTAGTAGAATACGGTATACTCTGTTCAGTGTCCAAATGCAGATTAAAAAAACCAATGAATTGTGATATAGCATGCAATGTTAGCATTTTAAAATAAATTAATTTTATGTTGCTACCTTTTTCTCTCATTATTTTGAAACAAATGGAACACTTTTGCTTAAAACTTCATGCTTTCTAAATAATTTTTTTCCAGTAATCAGATAAAGAGTATGTAGCATCCTCTTGATTTGTTTGTATTTGCTTTCAGCAATGACGAAGGACGAGAAGGCTCTTACTCTGAACCACGGTAAAACAGGAGTTGTAGTTATTGTTGTCATCTTCATCCTAGTTGGAAGTGGCCTTGCAGGCTATCTCTTCTACAAGAGAAGAAAGAATCGCTTGTCAACAAATGACAGCTTTGAGAACAATTTGTATTTTAATAGTGATGCAGTTCCTGGAACTAGTGACACAAAGGATCTTGTGACCAACATAGAACGGAATGAACATGCAACACTGTAATGTAATAAAATGAAATGTAATGTAATATGTAATGTAAAATGTAATGTAATAAAATAAAATGTGCCTTGTTTTAATAAAATTATGCAATTAGAATTAAGCCAAAGCTATTTTCTCATGTGCAAATACTGTAGTAGCCAGTTTCAGTGTGTGCATAATGTTATATACGGCAGTTACTTTATTTTGTAACCATTGTACAACATATGAGATTTCAGATCTCACGATTTGATGACTCACACTGGTGAGCATGGGTCTTAAGAAAAGAGATCATATTGCCTAATTATTAAATGGAACAATAGAAATGGATGCAGTAAAGGAAGTAAAATGTAGATAGATCCACTTGAGAAGGCTCCCAAGATTTGAAGTTTCTGCACCAGATTTATTTCAAACCATGTTAATGCACAGATTCTCCAAGCTATTCAGCAAACATCTCTCTAATTCTACAAGCTTTCAAGTATTCCTAGGGACTTAACTACAAGGGTAGTTGCTAGATGACAAGTCTGTATTTAGGCATGTCCTCTTTGAACGACGCAGGGAAAGAATCCTTTTATGATATAATTTCAGTTCCTACAATTTCACACAACACAGAGGACCAAGTATGTAGCTGTTGTAGTTGATGCATTCTAGGATTTAATCAGGTAAAATCTGCGGGCAGCCCTCTGGAATGGAAAAGTGTGGTTGGCGTAACTGCCAGTGTTCTGGCTGGCCACAAGTGGATTTGTCTGGAGAGGTGATGAAGGTCATGGCAAAACTTCCTTCTTACCAGGACGACAGTTACTGAGGGAGGGAGGAACACTACCTATACGTGTTCTGAAGGTTTATAGGAGCACTGAGTAGCTGTTACGGTGATCACATGTTGGTACTGCTCTTCTACAGCCTCTCAATAAGTAGCATAGGTTTGTGGCGTGTGTGCTGGAAGTCAAGAATAATTTAGCTTTGCCAATGTATTAGTTACTACTGATTTTACTTCCTTTCTAAAATGGCTAGATCAGTTACCATTTATGGAAATCTTAGATTCCCCAATGTGGAGTTTATATGCCTAATTTTTGTAGATCTTGTAAGATGTAAATCGTGCATGATTCCTCACTCACATACAAAGGTTTGCAAGGTTTGGTTTTGTGGTTTCAGCTTCTATTCTGTGAAATAAACAGTAACTAGCTTTGATTTTTTAAACAGTTTTTAATTTTATAGTCTTGTCTATGTAAGACTCTGTAACAGGATAAAGTTAAAAAGGTGGCTTATGTGATGTGGCTTATGTGCCAGAAACCTCCTGACTGACTGATTTATGATGTTAAGGATGGCATCGTTTCAACTATATGGAGAAGTGGTGCCAGCTAGGAATGTATGTGAAAGGTCAAAAGGCCCTGACTGGAATCCCAGCCTTACTGCACTGGCTGTTGTGGAAACAACAGATAGGTGCAGTCTCTACCCAAAAGAAGTTCTGTCCTGTTCTGGGGCCCTGCACAATCTTAAGGCAGTATCTGCACACTGAGGGATTCTTCCAGATAACATTTCATCACATATATATATATATATGCAAATGTATGATTGGAAAGAAAATTCAGATTGAGGGGATGTCTCATTTCTGGTACTTTGCCATACTTACCAGGTACATCTCTACAGCTAAAGAGTGTCGGGGGGAGAATCCAGCTACTGAAGCCTGTATAGTCCTGAACTCGTTTACCCATTTATGCTGCCTGAAATCCAGCACTGTCTGAGTTGCAAAGAATTAAAAATGCCATGCTAGTTAATAGCTGGCAGTAGGTGTAGCTGCTTCTGTGAAATGCTGGGTCTGTTCCGCTCTCCTGTCCAC
Organism: Balaeniceps rex; assembly: GCA_013401315.1. Taxonomy (NCBI): domain Eukaryota; kingdom Metazoa; phylum Chordata; class Aves; order Pelecaniformes; family Balaenicipitidae; genus Balaeniceps; species Balaeniceps rex. Next base: position 37,885 of record VYZW01001479.1, on the reverse strand, counting down.
ACCGGTACAGAAAAAATAGAGGGGGTTCCAAATCAGAAGCTCTACTCTGAAGATGGATTTACTTGGCCTGCTCATTTCAGAAGAGGAGGAAATTTAAGCTGCATGGTTTCCTGTCCCTCCTGTTGCATTACAATAAAGCAAATTTCTCATTAAAAAGAGCAAACATGGAACCAGTGGCATTTACAGCACAGGAAATCATTACAGTTCCATGTAGTAAGCTGAAGATGAGCACTGATACTTGGTACACAAACTCTAATAGGAATTTTTGAATGGAATGTAGAGAAATGAACAACCTTGAACACTTTAAACCGTGTCTAATTAATATAGGATTAAATGGAAGGCTTTTACCTAGGGAGTTGTAATTACAAAAAATAGGTTTTCTTGGTTTTTTGTTTTGGTGGGTTTTTTTGTTTGTTTGGGTTTGGGTTTTGTGTTTGTTTTGGATTGTTTTTTTTTCTTTTCCCAGCTAGTACCTTTCAGTGACGGCAAGTCATTTATTAGACTGTCTGAATACAGAATCCAGTCTCAGGTTTTTAACGTCATCATTCCTTTGTTCATACTTTTGACAAAACTGATCATACCATTTCAAGAAAAATTGAGAGAGTAGTTTCCAAACTGGTGTTCTCTTTCCACACCCTCATGGTATTTCCATCTTCCCTGGACTGAGTTGTCATGTAATGGTTTTACCAAACATCATTTGGTGATCTGGCGTTATGTCCTCTTTCCCTGCTGCTAAGCTGCAATGTTCCTGACAAGTGATTGACTACATAAAAAAAGTTTTGAAGATTGGGCTGGGGAAATTATCTGTGTTGCTCTATTTGACTGAAAAAAAGAAGTGTGACTTCTTGGAAATGATTCATGGATGCGATATACATTGTTACTTAATACATTCTGTTCCATCACCAATTCAGTCATTCTCTACTACCGTCTGCTAGTCCTGTTGGGATCAGTCAGTTGCCTTACAACTGCCCTGTTGCTCTTGTGATCTCTTACTTTGTTCTCCTGAGTAGATGCCACTAGTTAGGGGAGGTTTCAGGTTGTATGTTGCATGAATATACATTCACAGAGGAATTGAGGTCTTGCTTTTCTGAAATATTCTTGCTGTAAAAACAAGGAAAATAATTCTTGATAAACAAGATGAAACATAAGTGATGGGTAAAAAAGCAAAGGAATTTTTTAACTGATCACTAATAATTCATATCCTAATCCTCTGATTCTGCCAAGTCTTCTTATATTTGATCTTGGCAGTTTAGATAAATAAAAGAAAAAGTTGATTATGTGGCATGAAAATATAGCGTGAAAGTGCCTTATGTTGCTCTTTCAGTATGTTTTGAGCCTGTCTAGAGAAATGGAAAGGTTGTTCACTCTGGGTTTTTTTTTTTTAGGCTAGAATGTTTCTACTGAGGTTTACAGCATGTCTTTTTTTTAATTAAAAAAAATGTTTTCAGTTGGAAACTGATTGTGCTGTATGTGGGGATTATGGGTTGAAATCTTAGATCAAGTTATAGCAGGCTAAATGATCACAAAATTCCTTTCAGATTTTAATACCAGTTTTTTTTGAAAATTAATTATTTAACTTCTGTAGGGAAGCATGTGGTTGAACCTGGATGGACTCACCCATGCATTTCTGTGGGCAGCTGAGGAATGACTTGATGGCAATATTCGATAGTGTGTAAAGGTTTGTCTCTTTGCACATTGCTACGTTTTTCTGATACCCTTGTGCTTAATTTTCATTTCCCCTTTTCTCCAGAAGAGTTCAGACTTCAGAGAAAAGGTGGTGAATCTGCACACTGTGAGTGTGACTTCCTGCCTGGGAGCAGAGATTGCCAAAGGAACAATGCTGACTCAACACAAAACCCAGCAGCCTTTCTTCCTCGCCACTTCTAAAATTTCAGGCTGCGCTTCGTCAAGTGGAAGATGCTGGAGTGCGTCTTTGCAATTTTCTGATTTTCTTTCCCACTTTGTACCCTGTGATGGGGTCTGCTCAGACAAACATACAAACACTGAGGTGAAGCTGACCTTACTGTGTTTTAATGTTTTTCAGCCTCTCTCAGCAGATCATCGATAACAGTCCTTCACCAAACACTGATCTTTCTTCAGAACAAAGTAGTTTCTTTTTCCCTGTTGTAATTGTACTTGTTGCCTCCCAGTAGCTTTGGAGATGCTGGGATGTTGTATACAGCAGAACCATAAGGCATTACATTTCTCCTGCCTAAACAATAAATAAGAATATTTTTTCCATCCACACATCTGGAGCTCCTGAACAAGGAAGCAAGGAAACTTGGAAAGTTGAGGTTGCAGAGTTGAGCATTCCCCTGTTGGGAAGTACCAGAATGCTTTACTCCAGACTCAGTGCAGCCATCTTTGCGTATGCATCATAATTTACTGAGTAATTGACCATCTGCTGCTTTGTTGAGGCAGCTCTCTCTTTTCCCCCACTTTCCTCAGGTCTCAGTGTCCTCCTCCGGCTCCCATTCTTTCCAAGTTTTTGGTCTGGCTGTACCTGTTGGCCTTCAGGTGCCACTATTTTCTCTCACTGTTGTAATTCTTTTTCTGCTCTAATTCCTTGTGTACCTTTTTAGACCCAGTGAGTTGTCTGTCTGCATCTGAGTCAGAACGATAGCAGCAGGATCCCACATCTTCATGTAGGTGTCTAGAGTTTTCATTGCCTACAACATCAGCAATTTTCAGGGAAAGACTTGCTGCAAATACAATATTGGGGAAGTTATCCCAAACCAGCCTCTCCTGAAGATATGGGAACTGGGATTTTTCAAAGGCCATATGCAAAAAGGGATGTAAACCTTCCCTGGCAGTGTGTTTTCTCTTCCCTACCCTCTACATGTTTCTAATTCTTTTACCTGTCATAAAGGAGAGAGGTTTTTCAAACTAAAAATCAGAATTTTGTCGGAATGCCTGAAGGGTGTGCACCTTAGGGGGTGCAAACTTTCACTTACTAGAGGGATGAAAAATGTGGCAGTATTCCTTACCAGTTTAGTTTTCATCTCTAGCAATAATTGAAAATCCACCGTTTTCCAGTTACAGGTTACCTTCTTCCTAGAATTGTGTGGTTTCTTTTCGAATGTCTTTGATTGGTGCTGTCAGTTTGGGTACATTGCTCCCACATACAGTCAGGAATGGAGCAAAAGAAGGGACAGGTGCTCCTGGAGAACACAGGTCCTATTTTCTACAGCTTTTCTCTTTTCTGTGGAACTGCAGACATGGAGAAATTCTGGTTCTCTCTGATTCCAAGGTCACAGTTACCTGATTTGCTTGGTGTCCCAGCCCATTTTTCACAGTGCTACATTGCGCTCTGGTGTTTTTCATCATTTATTGATACAGACAAATCTTCCTCTTCTTTTTAACTTTATTCCTTTATTTCCAGTAAAGAGACATTCATGTCACCTTCTTCATAAAAATAATGATCTTGAATTGTAAGGTATGTCTCCAAAAATCCTCACTAAAATGATACCTCTTAGATCTCATATTGTCATGGAAGAGAAAACTTATACAGTAGAGAAACTAGCTTAGAAAGCAAAGTTTATTCATTAATGTATTATTTCAAAATTACTCATGTGACATGATACAGTTCCTTATTTTGCAGCTCAGAACTTCCCTGTATCTGTCAGGTCTTAAAAACCAAAAAGGATTTGTAATCCAGTTCAGTGTAGAAGGGTTTTCTTCCAAGGTCTTCAGCATCAGTTTGAGGTGAAGGGGAGAAGGGACTGAAACATTTGGCCATGGCTGTCTACCTGCTCCTGATTTTTCTCTTTTCCTTTAGTACATCTCTTCAAAAGTCTGGTAAGTCTTTGTCCTCTGCTGAGTATGGAGGTTTGCAAGTTCTTTCTCATGCTTTCCTGATGTCCTCCTCGGCAGACAGTGAGTTTAGATCTAGTCATGTAGTTTGAAACAGTTTTATTCAACTCTTAAATTTGGTGGTATCTGTATAGGCATTCTGTTTCCTTAAGCCAGTTTTCAAGGTGGTGTATGAGTGAAAAAAGTATGCTAACAGATGTGGACATAACCCAGACAGTGCCGATTCTTGAAAACCAGCCAGCTGAATGCAGACAAAAGCTGATCTGCATTCACAGATTTACTCCATGCACAGAACCACTGGCTTTGGGTTTCTTAAACAGCTCATATAGACTATGGCATACTGATTGTTGCATATTGGAATCCTGTTTCCAAGCTGATGGCTTTAGGAAGGAGCTTAAAAGCTTCTGTCTGTTAGATTTCAGACACTCCTACTGCTGAGAAGAAAACAAATGACGCTGTGTCTGCAGCTCTTTCCTGCAGGAAACTCCCAGCTAGGGAACTGCGGGAGTCCAGTGCTATTGCTTGAATGGCAGCAGGGACTAGCCAACGCTGATCTAATCCACTACAGGAGAATTTCTTCTGTGCATGTTTTTGGGTGAGACCAAGCTGGCTCTAACCCGTCTTCTGCTAACCTTCTCAAGAACCACTGCAGCAGGAGAGCTGTGCCAGGGAAAATGCCATCTGGCTTGTTCAGGTCTGCAGCCTTTCAGAGAAACATCACCGAGGCTGTTCGGCTGCTCCCTGGCAGCTCTGGGATGAAGGGGGTTACGAAGCCCCATTTAACTGTTCTACCCCTGGCAAGAAACCTTGGATGGCAGTAAAGCTCAATGGCACAGCAGAGTGAGTTGGATGATGTTGCTGCCGCTTAGAGGGGAGCTGAGGGATGCAAGGCGAGCTGCAAAAATGGTCAAGGTTTGGAGCAGGCTGAAGTTGTGCCCCTTTTCTGAAGCTGGTCTTAAGAAACAAAACCCTGTTGTGCAGTGTCTCACATTTCTATTTGCAAGTGTAGCTATTAATGGCACTTAGGATACTTACGTAGCTTAACTGTGCTCAGGACTGAAGTGATGATGCTGCAAGCTGTGGCTTCCCTCCTGAGAAACTCACAAGTTGTACTCTGTGAAGAAACGACTTTTTGCACAGTTGCCAAAAATTTCCAAAATAATTAACCAAAAATGAAAAATACCTCACTTGCTTGATGAGCTGAAAACCACAACGTCATTCTGGGCCAAATCTAAAAATGGTTGAATTTTGAGTAAGTAAACCATTTTTAATACCTCTAAAGAAAAAAGTCCTTTTACTTGCAAAATTAAAAGCCTGTTTAATATGCTGTGTGGTGGCAGAACTTTGAAGAACTCATGAAAGGTCATTTTTGAATGGCATTTTGAGAACAGTGTGCTTTAAGGAGGGATGTGAAGAAGAGCAATTTCTCTTGAAAGAGCTATATTTTCAGCTTCTGTGTTGCTTGCATCTTAAGAACATTTTGATGGATATCTTTCATACTGATGATTAAGCTCCCTTGATTTCTTTCTCTATGGACTCTATATTCATTTTTTTGTTGTAGCAGACTGTCAAATAGCAAGTAACTGACTTATCTTCTATGAAAGCTCTCCTCAGATGTTTGCATTCTCATTTTATTTTATAGATAGCAGAATATTTTCAATCTATAATGAGGATAGCAAGCTCTGCGCCCAAGCTCAAAACTCTAGCTCGGTCATAACTACCGCTTGTGATGAGCACAACGAGTTTCAAAAGTTCAGGTGGATCTCTGCCACGCAGCTGCTGAGCATGGCGCTCAAGCTGTGCCTGGGAGTGCTCACCAAGGATGACGAGGCTGCCATCACTTTGGAATCCTGTAACAGGACGACTGAGCTCCAGTGGTGGGAATGTAGAAATGAGACACTTGCAACCCATGGCAAGGATTTATTTTTCAACTATGGCAAAGGGAAGGGGAAGAAAATCAGGTTGTCCAAAGGATCAGGCAAAGGAAGCAGGTGGAAAATCCACGGAACCGCAGAGAGCGTGTGCTCCCAGCGCTATGAGGGTGAGTACTGAAAATTAATCTCTATTTCTAGGTAACTTGGCTGTCCCTATTTACAAAGTATTTCACCGCTTGCTTGTCATGCGGCAACCCTTTTCTTACAGTGACATCAGTAGCAGAGCTGACTACAAGTAGGGAGTAGAAATGCAAGGCAAATATAACTGTATACATTTCTGCGTAACTCGGAAAGTGCAATTCTGTCAAATGATAGAATAAAATGACAAAGGCCTATGATGTAATCATAAGGCAGAATGGGAATTGTGTTTGTACAGCAACAGTGGGAGGAAATCTATGACTGTTTCAAAATATGACTAATCAATTTGTAGAAGAAGTGGTGATTGTGCTATACTGAAATATTTATTGTTGCTATTACTTGGTTTGACCATCTCTAAGGAGTTAATTTCTAGTTAACATAGACGTGATCCACTTTTAACAGTGTTTACCTGGTGTTTCCCAGGCCCAGCAAGAAGAAAAAGTAGGAAAAAGCAAAAGCAAAAACAGTGCTTTAATGGTTTAGGATGCAGTAAGGCCCTGACAAAGGAACACCGGAGAGTCAGATTTCCTTTTCCTGCATCATTATCCCTCTTGGGCTATGTAGAGTGGGCATCCAGGCTCAAGTGTTCAACCTCCTTTCTACCATGACAATGGTAGGGTGGGAAGTTAAATTACAGGGGATGAAATTTTTGCCATGCCCTACAACTGTTCCAGCTGGAATGAAGTTTGTCATAATTTTGTTCAGATAGCAGCAAATCAGACTGCATAGAGATGCGAGGGTCACTTCCCAGCAGTGTCACTTGCAAATTTAAGATAAAGCTTCCTCTTATGAAGACTAATAAAATATTCTGATATCTCCTTCCCAAGCCTCTTCAACCATACAGGGAAAAAAAAAGATCCTAAACATCATCCGAAGACAGAAGTATGTATTGAATGGGAGAAGCTGAGTACTTCTGACACAGTAGTCCAGATAACAATGAAAAGAAAAAATTAGACAGAAATTAGTCTGAGGGCCAAATGAGGGTTGTTTGAGAGTCTTAATTCTGAATATCTTGCCATAGTCATATCTAATTGGCACAACAGCCTTTGAAGGCTTTGTAGTAATGAAGTACTGATGTGTTGAGCTCTTGCACAACTAAACTGTGTCCATAGAGAGCTGCCTATAAGCAGACACTGTGGTGATCATTTGATACCAACTGGCTACTATTGCTCTGTGTTTCTCTCCGTAGATATCTATACACTGAGAGGAAATGCCTTTGGTGCACCTTGTGTGTTCCCTTTTAAGCTCAATGGTAAATGGTACGCTGAGTGCATCCCTCGGAGTGACAATGGAGGCGCTCTCTGGTGTGCAACTTCTTCAGATTTTGATAAAGACCAATTTTTTGGATATTGTCCACTAAAAGGTAATTTATTTATAAAGATCTCAGGAAAGGCATTAAGCAAAAGTTTCATTGACTCTCATGGTCAAAATCTCCTTGGGATTGGGAAGTAACATTGGACAGTGAGCTGGATTCTGGCTAGCCTAGTTCACTGGTGAGCTGTGCAATGATAAAATGAGGTGTCTGCTCTGCACTCTTACTGTTTCTCCAGCAGAGATGAGTAGTCCGACAGTGCTCCCGAGAGTGGTATGTACTGGGAGTATTGTGAGGGTGGTGACTGGGACTGATGGAAAAAGGAAGAGAAAACCCCTAGGACTAGGTGAGAAGAAAGTCAGGGCAAGTGAGAGGCAGAAAGAAGTGCGGTGGATGAGGAAGGTGAGATATAGGGAAGCAGGAGACAGTGGCATATCAAAGGACTGAGCAGAGAACAGGAGGTTTGGAGCAAATGGAAGAGTGCAGGACACAGGCCGTGACCTTCACCTGCCTTTGGTGCTTCAGTCCTCCTTACACACACAAATCACCCAACACACTTTCCAGTAACCCCAGCACAAATACACTACCCCTTCACCCCTGCTTCACATCTGATTGGAAATGATAATTTCTGTCATGCTGGGAGGTCTCGGAGAGCGTAAGAGGAGTCCCAGGGTAAGAAATGGACGTGGAGACCAAGATTTTCTGTGTAGGGAATAGGGAAATGTGTGTGTACAGGTGGAATATATCAGTGACTTAATGTGGACTGAACTTTTAGAGAAGTAGATGAGTTATATAAATAAAAAACCAACAGGGTGAATGTAGAAAAATTAGGTGTGTAAGGAGAAATAATTCCTTATTTTATTAATGTATTATTAATATTGAATGGACGAAGTATATATGTGGGGCAAACTGTGTGTAAAAACTTAGCAAATCATACAGTTACATAGTTTTAGTCTGCAATGAAGATTTTATTTTCTGCATTAGCAAGTATGATTATCTTGTCAAGTTGCTGTTATCATGTTTTATAGACACCATCCACAACGATCTTTGGAAAACAAATCCTGTGACAGGAACCCACTATCAGATAAACTCAGGGTCGCTTTTGACATGGCACCAAGCAAGAAAAAGCTGCCAGCAGCAGAATGCAGAATTATTAAGTGTCACAGACCTTCATGAAGAAATGTATTTATTAGGTAAAGTAAAAAAAGAACAACAAATTAATGCATGTGGTTGAAATGTAGGTCAGGTCCAAGAGCTTTACCATGGATACTTACATTTACCTTGTGAAAATAGGTCTTAGTGACATTCTTAAAAAAGCTCGTCACTTTCACAAAAAAATGTATCAGAACAGTAGAAAAAAACTAACCTATATTAAAAAAAAATTACTATGACATTTTTTTCTTTTTCCACACTTTAAAATTTTATTTCAAGTTTTATTGAATAACTTACAAAATCAGAGGCATTTAATACCTTGACTGTTAATTTCTTTCGGCCATTTAGGGCTCACTAGTGATCTGGGTGTCAACACGAAGCTCTGGACTGGTCTTTTCAGTGCACTTGACAGTGGCTGGCAGTGGATTGGGGGCAGTCCTTTCAGATACCTAAACTGGGCTCCAGGTAAGCACACTTTTCTGAAACGATGATCAGCGTCTGGGCCAAAATTCTCTTCTTTTCCCCAAAATCCTGTTACCTAATTCCTTTGGTTTCATAGAATTTTTACAGATTACAGGGGGTTATGGGAAAAGTAGGATATTATGGTAATAGGGATCACGCCAGAGATGGGTCACCATTAATTCTGAATTTGCCAGAAAAAACAGATAGCTCATCAAAGAAAACAGTTAAAACCAAATATCTACAGCTCATTCTATATTTTTTTTCCATCCACAATTTTCTCATCAGGCATATTATTCAAACCAAACAAAAAACTCATGAAAAATCATATAAAGAGAATGTAAAGAAAAGAGAAAAAAAATTGCATAAAAACATTTTCAATTGTTCTTCTCAGTTACTGCTTATGACATTTATCTGATGTACATTATCTTGGTAAGTTTCCACTCTTTTCTTAGGATCTAAGTCACCATCCTGCGTGTTGCCATATTATGGATTTTCATAATAGCTGTTGTGACTACAGGGAAATCCAAAGGGAGAGCACTCCTGTGATGTTAAATATGCATTTCATGTCCAGTGTTTAACAGTAAAGGATGTTGAGTTGTTTGCAATACTACCACCCCATAAGGAATTTATATGAAAGCTTTATTTGTATAAAGTTTTTTTCTGTATGCTGCAGTACTTCAAACACACTGAATTTCTTCTTAAGCAGTGCATGGGAGATGAGCAAGTCTCATGTCTGAAATGTTGGCCCTCTCGGCCATCCCAGTGGTGCTCCCTCATCTCCTCTCTTTGGAATTATCACTCTAAAGAATAATATGCCAGTGGCTTTGCATCTGCAAAAGGCTTGTGTGTTCCCTCCTGTGATGAGGTGAAAATTTTCAGTGATAACAGAGGGATTCTCTGTATGTTGTGCCTCTTTTCTAAAGGAAATCCCTCTGTGGAATCTGGAAAAATATGTGGGACCTTCCAAGGTAGGAACGGCAAATGGGAAAACCACGTGTGTGATCGGAAACTGGGATATATCTGCCAAAAGAGAAACTCCTCCTCAGATTCCTCCACTATTGCCTCAGGCAAGTTGGTCAAAAAATAAGGCTATTTTTGCAGTGATTGAGAAATGCTGGGAGGATGCCATATATGAAATGACAGTATATTGTCAAAACAAAAGGGTTATACTTGTTGACCTGGGTCAAACACGGAGAATTTATTTTTCTGGCTCATTTTAAAGATGATGCCTAGATGTTGTTCATCATTTTGAAAAGATCCCAGGGTACTAAATAAGGCAAGATTATGTGTTTAGTCATGTCATCCAGACCACAAAATACTGATGAATATCCTGTGCTCTGAAAAACACACTAAAGATGTGTTCTGTGAAAAGATGTGAGCCAGAGTTCATGTTCCCCCTGCTCTCTCTGACCCTTTTTGCTCTATTCTGAAAGGAAAAATTCAGAATATGGGGCTGGCTCCCTTTCCCAATTGAGTTCCCTTTCCACCTGAGGCAAACTAGGTCTTATCTATGTGAAGAAAATGGTGTGCAGTTACTTCACTTGGGAATTCCCAGCATGGTACTGACTCTACAGTAACTCCCTCAACTACATATATACTAGTATATGAGATTATTCTCTGGCTCGGGGGATGAATGGCATATCATAGCTGGCATCCTGTACATTCTGGCTACTTCCACACAGCTTACTGGGAATGGTTTCTGACCCATGCTAACCTCCAAACCATGCCTGGATGTTGCCTAGGGGAATGCAAGTCTGCACAGGTCAAAACCATGTCCAGGGAGCATTGAGCAATGTGGTTGATCACATGCCAATGTTGGGCGCACATCCTGCCCTCTTCAGTTTACTTTCTAGGTGCAGACCATGTGAACCTTCAAAGCAGTGGAAGATGGTTGGCCATACTAAATTCACACCAAGAAATAGCCACTGAACAAAGTGTGCAGCATTTCTGTGCAGCTAGGATTTCTGACATGTCTGGTATAACATAAATGTGTCTGGGCTCTCTGATATATGATTTGGGCTGTGCAGGAGCTCCAGCTGGCTCCCGAGCACCTGGTGTTTCCAGAGAAAAACCATACAAAATCTCCAAAATTCACCAAGATAAAGTCCCTGTATAGGAAAAGAGTCCCTATTCTGTAAAACATGGCTGTATGCAGAGCCTCACTGAGGGGGATTTAACCTGGAGTTGTGTCCTGCAAGTTGGCATGCCAAATTACTTAATATTTATTTAATCCTGTAAAAGAGGTTTTTGGTAGCTCCCAGTACAATTGGGATGGAAAAATGTGCTTTGTATTCTTTGTGATCCTCAGACTTTTGCTTCTCTCCTCTGCCAGTATGTGCTCCAATATTTCAAGTTCATGTCAGTACAGGTAATTTTGTTTTTGATTAAAAGAAAATACTGAACAGGACTGCTCATTAATTGTTTGAAATAATTTTTTTAGGTGACTTAAAGCCTTTTAAGTGTCCCAGGGAATGGGTGGCCTATGCAGGTCATTGCTATAGAATTTACAGAACACCCAAAATATGGAAAGAAGCCCAGTCTTCCTGCAGAAAAGAAGATGGAGAGCTGGCCAGTATTCATAATATTGAGGAGTACAGTTTTACAGTGTCTCAGCTTGGGTACAGTGAGTATTCCTGCAGGTCACTTTTTTATCTGGAATTATATCATTGCTATTATTCATTTAATCATTGTAACCATGATCTTAAATGTTTTTTAAAAAGTCCTCCTTCAGTCAGAAGTGGGTGTGAGATGTGATTGTTCCATTTTAAGATGTACCCATACCTACAATTACCTTTGTGTTCCCAGAGCCAGATGATGAGCTGTGGATAGGTCTAAATGACTTCAGTGTTCAAATGTATTTTGAATGGAGTGATGGGACACCTGTGACTTATACCAAGTGGCATCAAGGAGAGCCAACCCACACACGGAATAAGGCAGACTGCATCGTTATGAAGGGAGAGGTAAAAATCACTCTCCCACTTTCATATTTTCTTATGTCCTTTGTGTCCCCAGAAAGGAAAACATCTGTGACAAAAAAAATGAAAAAAAGTAAGAAGGGGCAGGGATTTTGAAAGTTTTTACGAACTTGGTTTAATTCAGAATAACTTAGTGTGGAGGGAGACTGCAGACCAGATCTAGGAAGGTGTATGGTGGAGCACCAGAAGCAGTGCACTGCACTGAGACTCAGTCTGCTCTGTAACAGTTATAACAAATCTCGTGTCTGAAATTGGTTGAAGTAACACATCATCCACGTTCAACATGACTGATCATAGCGGCATAGTATGATTCTTAGAGCAGGGACTTTCTTATGTTTCCCCTAAAACACCTAAAATATACGTTTATTAGAGCTACCTTGGAGGCTCATATTCCTGGAGGCACAAAGAATTAGGTACAAAAAATTCTATCTTGTTTTATACTCAGCATAAAATGTCATATCATAATACTATGGAAAAAGACTTAAACAATACATTTTTCATATTTTATGTTTAGTTTATCCAGCATTTCCTTGCTATTGTCATCTGGTTATATGAACATAATAAATACTATGCTGGTGAGAGTAGAGTGGAACAGCATGTTTCCTTCCTGCTCTCATCAGCCACTGAACCTTTAATACATGCAACCCTCATTCTCACACCTCTGAGGAAATGTGGCCTTCACTGTCCTCATTGTGTTCCCTATTTGGGAGTTTTGGAGAAAGCATCAGGGCAAGGAAAAGAGCTGAAACAGCGTCAGCCATATGAAGGGAGAAGGGTTCTCTCCGAGGATGGTGAATATTCCTGTTAGATCTGGATTTTCTCTAGATTTCACTTCTCTCTGTCATTTCTTCTTACCATGCTCAGGATGGATATTGGGCTGACAGTGCTTGTGAAACGAAACTCGGTTACATCTGTAAAAGAAAACCTTTGGCAGAAGAATCAGGGGAAGCCGAGGTTATTTACCCAGGCTGCCAGAAAGTAAGTGTAAAACAAAAGCAGCGAAAGGTCACTGCATCTTACTTTCACTCCCATGATGGTGAGTATCACAGAAGTCAATTATTTCAACTGTTCTTGGTGGAGCACTAGAAAACTGTTAATTCGTATGTATGGATACTTCTTAGACTAATGGGGAAATGTTTTATTTAACCAAATGTAGATTGACTTTTTTTTTTCCCCTCCCTTACACGCGCACTTCACTCAGCTCTCTCCTAGTGCAGAACTGGTCACTTCACCCATAAAAGCCGCTCTCTGCAGAGCATGTCAGTATTTTTTCATGCTGTGACTCACTGGTCTTGGGTTGCATGCAGTCTTTTCAGTTCAATCGATCCGCCATGGGAGGCAGGAATATTTGAGCTGACAGTTTTGCAGACTGTTTGTAGCCTCTTGCAACAGCTACACTTACACAATGAGAAGGCAGAGCAGGCTTTACACCAGGAGCTGCAAAGTGGCTGTGAACATGCTTGCCAGCTCCAAGTCATAACCACGGCTCACTGCTTGCAAACACCCCTCGTGTGTCCTTTGTCAAGGGGCAAGACACAGCGTTGTGGTTACAAAAGCTATGTTTGATTATCCTCTTTGTTTCTTCCCATGGCTTCTGAAATTAATTTTGTCTTGGGCTGTGGTATTAACGCGGATTTTGGAAGTGTACTGTGCTGCACAATCTGACAGCCCCTCCGTGCATCTCTGTTGTTGACACCGACAGGGCTGGATGAAGCACGGCTTTTACTGCTACTCCGTGGGGCAGTTACCAGCAACATTTTCAGAAGCAAAACAAATCTGTGAAGAAAACAAAGGCTACCTGTCTACTGTGACAGACAGGTATGCAAACATAATACTTGTCCTTTCATACGTGCAACCAGGATGGAAGGGCCGAACAGGAATCTCTTCCTACTTTGCAGTTTTTCATAGTGCCTCATGTGACACCACAGCTTTGCTGGAAAATCTATGATAGAACTGAAGAAGTATTACAAAATACACCAGGGGTTTGTATGTCATCGATACAAACATTTAAGCCATTGCTCCTACACACCTACACTATTGTTGACCCCAGGAATTAAAAAATTTAGTCAACCCCCCAACAGCTCTGAATTGCCAGGTTGTTTCAAAACTTATTGAACTAAAACAGATAAACATGGAACTATTTATTTCTTCTGGATTTGAGCTTTTCAGCCTTTTCTTTGCAACAGGCAGATCTGGCAACTTACCCTTTTTAGAAATTTGTATCATAAAGCTCAGTAAAACACTGTAGCACTTAGTTATACAGAATAAATATATGCATTAAGACAAGTATTGTTTGGCTTGTGTGGTTCATTATGCAGTACAAAAGGAGAATAGAATCACTAAATTCTAAACATGATTTACATTACCAAAATATAAATTAAAAATTAATTTATATGACAATTAGAACTATAAAAGTAAGATCGTTACCCTTGCTTCAATCCATACTTATCTTTTCCCACATCACCTTTACTAGATTTGCTACAATGAACTGTTTGAAGAAATGAACAAATTACGATAAAATGTGATACATCTGTTTGGTACTTATTCTTCACAGATATGAACAAGCTTTTTTGACTTCTGTAATTGGATTCAATCCAGCAAAGTATTTCTGGATTGGTCTCTCAGACACGGAGGAGCAGGGGACGTTCAGATGGGCCAGCGGGGACGCCGTCACCTTCACTCACTGGAATGCAGGAATGCCCGGTATGTGCCATTGGGGGCACGAGTTTCTGCTCTGGGGGCCTGAGAATTGAGGGTTTGGAAGCTAAATAGTGGTTTTGAAACTCCGCTGGCACAAAGTGGCAAAAATGACATTGCAACTTTCTGTTTGTGCTAAAGGGATTAAATCGGAGATCATGGTAGCTCCTTCCAGTAGACCACCTGGGGCTGCATGTGTCTGTTGGTATCATTCACTGTTTGTTGTCTGGTGGTTTTGATGGGTGATTCATAGTGTAATGTAAAAAGAATTTGATAAAATTTATTTACAATTTAATTGAAACGCATGTGAGCTACTGTGAGCTATTGGCATCCAAACACAGCGGGGACAGGTTACGTTTAATTAAGTAGTATATGCTTTGAGAAGATGCAGGTATTTATCAATAAGGTTTAAAAATTTTATGTTTCGTGAAGGAAGGGAGTCAGGCTGCGTGGCCATGGTAACAGGAACTTCAGCTGGATTATGGGATATTTTGAACTGTGAAGAAACAAACATGTTCCTCTGCAAGCAGCTGGTGGAGGGAGTGACTCCCCCTCCTCCTCCAACGACGACCCCTCTCCCATCATGCCCAGAGGGATGGCAATCCATTCCTCAGAGCAGCTTCTGCTTCAAAGTAGGTGTTTAACTTCTGAATGTAAACACTTGTCATTTCAAATGAGAATAAGTTTCGTGTATGCATGAAAGGTGGATTTCACCCTGCCTACCTGATAGGTAGTCTGTGGGAAGACGTCTCCAGCCATCCCCGGGTGTGTCAGGGAAGTGCTGGAAAGTGCTGTGTGTGTAGGTTGAACTGAAGTTTGGAGTCACAGGGACTCTGAGATGACAGCAAAAGCAAAGTTGCAATAATCAAATTTGATAGATGACCACAGACTTATGGTTGCACAATTAAATAGTAAGTGATAAAACTAGAGACCAGGAGACCAGAAGAAAGATAGAAGCCCAGAATGCTGTTTCTAAATTTCTGTAATACCCAGCACAGTATTTAATTGTCCACTTTTTATAGATTTTTCAGGGAGGAAGGGAGAAAATGCAAACATGGTTTGGTGCCAGAGATTTTTGCAGAGCCATCGGAGGAGATCTGGCATGTATCCACAGTGAAGAAGAACAAAACCTAATAGCTGGCTTGTAAGTATCTGCACAGTTCATCGTTTGTAAAAAAACCCCAACATTTAAAAAATGACTTTTCTGAAAGACATAAGGGATTTCTGGTGATCAATTTCTACTTTGCAAAGATGGTGTATATCCTTGCAAAGTGGCAGAAGGAAATGGGTAGAAAGAAGTGAGCAAAAGGGTTGCTTGGCAGGCCTCTGGGAAGGTGGTGCTGTGCATTAAAGTAGCCTGAACATACAAGGAAAGAAGGATCGTCAAAATTGGTTTCAACTGAGTTTAGTTCAAAGGGATAAAACTGATCTTTTTAGCTCATTTGTAGTTGATCAGTAGATGAAATACTCTTGATTAAAGGAATAGTTTGTGCTGCTTTCTTTCCTTATTTAGGGGGAAGAATCAGGAGGCTAAGGAAAGCCTGGCCTATTGATGTGCTTATATAAATGTTTAAATCAAGCCTATGAGTACACACAGGTCTGAATTTGGATGCCTAAGCTACTTGGTCAAACCAAGACCTTAAAATACATTTTCATTTAACTCGGTATTTGTGGACTCACGACATCTGTGATCCTTCCCATGAAGCTCTGTGTTTCGCTGCTTCCTGCCACATGCAGTGCCTGGGCGTTTTTCCCCACATGGCAATTGAATGATTACTTTATATGACTGTCTCAAATGATACTTCAAGCATCAAAACACTGAGAATAATGTAATGATATATATTCTCCTTCACTATTTCACACCATGTCTGATTGTCTATATCTTTAATCATTCAGGAAGAGAGATTATCTTCACTTATCTTACTGGATGGGTTTAAGTGCCTTGGACTCTGACAGTGGATTTATATGGAGTGATGGCTCACCGGTGAGTAAATGATTTATTGTTCCAGCTTTTTGTCTAATTTTCCATGTAAGTCTTGGCAGGCAGCTCTCACAACTCCTCCTATACAAGCCGCAAGTGACCTTAAGTCTTTACTACCTGATTCCACTCTAGGAATTAGTTTTTATCTTTTGATAGTTCATAGTTATAGATAACAGTATGACATTTAGAGTAATGAAATGACACCAAAGGTGATGGAATATCTCTCTTGATCTAAGCAAATCGGGTTATACTAATCTCTATATTCCCGCTTGTCATTTACTATTAGAAATAATTTTGTATGTCTACACAAGCTAGGCTTTGTTGCCCTCGCTGTCTTAAGTAGATCAAGGTCTGCAAGGCCCAGGTCCATATGACAGCACTGATAGATGGTGTCAGGTTGAAACATCAGAGCAGGATAACCAACCCAGGGGTCAGAGGAAGGTACTTAGATACTTCTTTCTAGAGCTTGACAGGAGAACTTAATTTCTGCTGATAACAAAGAAGGCAACAACTTCTTGGCTTACTAATGTGGGTTATGAATACACAGACGAATCATTATGGTATGCACGGGTCATCTCATTCTCCTTACAAAGTCTGGCACCAAAGCACAAGATGGACCATGAAATCAAATGAAGTACATTCTTCTTTAACTGGATAAGACGATTGTTTCACTTTAAAAGGAAAATAGTAACAAAGCTATGTTTCTACTACAGGTAAATTTTGAAAAATGGGCAAGTGGAGAACCAAACAATTATGATGGAAATGAAAAATGCGGTGTGTTTAATGGCTACACTAATATGAACTGGAATGATTTATTTTGTGAACATATGCAGGACTATATTTGCCAAATAAAAAAAGGTAGGATGACTTTCTTCCCTGAGCAACTTTTAGAGACAGATAAGAACATCCTTTCCAGGTCAGATCACACTATCTGCATGTATTAGAGCCAGCTGTGACATCAAGCACAATGAAACACTTAATACATTTTAATTTAAATAAAAGCAGTTGAAAACTATTAATTCATCCATGAGACACATGTATAAGTTTGGGATGTATATGCAGCATGTTGACTAACTGAAATCCAGCAGCCTAAAATTGCACATAGTTTCTGTAAGCTTAACTTGTGATTAGCTCTAACATGGTATTTTGCTGAGTGTAAAACCTTTTTTTCAGATATTCTGAGAAATTCTGTGACAAAGATAAGCATACTAAGTAATCCTTAAGATTCATTTTATTCCTTGGAATTAAAATACTAAAAACTGTATAAATATATTTAATTGAGAGATGTCTGAGAAACGTAATATACTCAGATATTGATTTACATTGTAGGAGCATCACCGAAACCAGAGCCTACTTCCACATTCAGTAAGTCTTGTACTTCCAATAACAGAAATAAATTAACAAATAAAGATGTTAATTTCTATTACGGACAGCTTAATGTTTTACCTTGCAGATTATGAATATATTGTTAGTGAAGATGACTGGATAATCTATAACCACAAGGAATACTACTTCAGCAAGGAACCAATGCCTATGGAAAAAGCCAGGGATTTTTGCAAGAAGAATGGTGGTGATCTTGCTGTCATTGAGGGCGAAAGTGAAAAAAATTTTGTTTGGAAATATGTAAGAAACATGTTTTACTTCAAAAATGCACCGTTTTGTCCTGCACTGAGGCACCTTTTTCAGCTGGCTTGTGCAATATTAGAAAGTGGTCCCCATCATAAAAAAAATCAGTGCCACATTTCATGAGCTTATCTACTTCAGAGTTTTACCATAATCATTATTTTGATAAATTGCTACATGTAGACAAATCCTCAGCTTCTTTTCAACACTCTCAGGGTGCAACTTCAAAAACCTTGCTCTGTTTACTGAAAGCTACAGTAACTGAGTATGTTTTGTTTTCCAACTCATTATCTTCACAGAATTCAAGAAATGCTTTTTTCCTTTTTTTGTCAAAACAGATTTCAGATTTTCAGTAAAAAGTTTAAGCCAGAATATTTTCTAATAAGAAGAGAAAAACCTGATGATAATATAAACTTTTGGAAATAGTTTCATACTATTAAAACCGAATATGATTCCATCCTTTCCTCCACATGACTGAGTACTAAACCCCACCATTTACTTGTAGCCTTTTGGCAAATTCTCACTATGCTTTCCCAAAACTCTTAAAAATATTGCTTTATTTTACAGCCTGCTTAAGAGGTCATTCTTACCTTCTTAACATAGCTTTTTGCTCCATTTCTTTTTCATCCTATTCTGCTTTTTTTTTTAAATTTAAATAATGGAAATTGGAGGAAAATTTTGCATTTTGCAGTTCAGGCACATAATCCCTGCACATTGGGTACTATGCAATTGTACAACTGAAACTAAAGCAGGTTTTGAGAGCTTGCTTATTTTATTTGAAATCTGTTTTCTTACAGCTCATTAAAATACATTTTTTTTGTGTGTGTTTTAGACTTTCTACAAAGACTGGGGGAATAACTTTTATATTGGCTTAAGTGTGAGCCTTGACAAGACATTCCGGTAAGTAAAAACAAATTAAGTTTGTCAGACTCATAATGTGAATATTTGGCATGGCTGTTTGTAAGAGACTGTTGAAGTTCAATGACTGACAAAAACTGTCTACAGCCATATCTTGACATAAAGTTTTAAAATATGATTCTGCTCCTCAGGGGAGCACTTCTCCCATAATATTTGCACTATTTCCCCTTCTATTGGTTCTATACTCTGTTTTTGTATTGTGAGGCTGAGATGTTCACTCACAGTCAGTGCAGTGTCATCCCCTTTTCCTTGTTAGATGAAAGATAAAAGTGGTTGGAGGTCTCTAGGATGTTCCAGATGGTACTTACAGACATTACTGAATATTGAAATGATCAAAGAAAAAGAACCCTCAAAACCTGCAGTGAGAGGCATCATGGTGTTTTTTAGAGGTGAAATATCGATACTGGAGAGCCCTTGTCTGGAAGGTAATTTCCAGATGGTTGTACTGTCAGAGCCTAGGTCAGGACAGCTTCAGGNTTCTAGTGCCTTCTCCTGGGATTTGAAGCTTGGTGTCAGCCTCTTCATTTCAGTCTTTCTTCTGTTGCCTTAGGATGGCTTTCTTGGCCACAAGCCACAGAGACTGGATAGTCTCATCTCCTGGAGCTCCTGCTTTCTACATCACATCCACTGCTCAGAAAACGCTGTTTGTCCAATTCTCCCTTGCTCCCTGACTAGTTTCATCCTCCTCCCTGTTGGATGATGGTGCCACTATTTGTCTTTATATTATTCCTCCCGGATTATTATGTACTGTTTTTTCCTATTTGGCTCAGGAA
>VYZW01001479.1:0-17945 GCA_013401315.1 Balaeniceps rex | reverse complement strand
AATTCCTTATTTGTGGTTTACTTGCAAAAACACACATACAGTTGCTTAGTCTCCAAAACACTAAATTGCCCTGGAGCTGATGTTGTCTGAAGGCTCTCGGTCTTGGCAGATTCCCCACTTGACTCTCCTTCTTCCAGCATATTGAGGCTTTTTCACTTTTTTCTTGGCTACTTTTTGAGAATAAATTTGTGAATCACCAAACTAGGAAATGATTGTTGCACAACTGAAAGTAATAGCTCTATAATATTAAAGATTTCCTTTGTTTAACAAAATGGTTCCCAGTGGTCCCCAGTAGGTGGTTCAAGGCTTTCTCTTACTCTACAGGATCTTATATTATTTCTTTTTGGACCCAGGAAATTACTAAACTAGGCTCAGATTTCTGTTTCTGTGCTCCAGGGAAAGCCAGGTGCAGTGCTACACTGGTGTGTTTCCTGTAGGCTATCAATGCTCAGAGACCAAGAAAGGCTGGGACCACCAGTTGAGATGATTAGTTCAGACCTGGTCCAGGTCAACAGAGTAGGCAGTTGACATAAAGAAATTTTTTACTAATTCCAAGTGGAAGGTCTTGTTTTTCTTTTACCAGAGAACAACCTGTGTTTGGAAGCTAGGGTATAAGAAACTCTAATAAGACCTTTACAAAGAAATATTAACTAATTTAACTGAGAATTATTATTCCCCCAAATGACTTCTTTCAGATGGATGGATGGGACTCCAGTGAACTATGTTGCCTGGGCTCCAAATGAACCCAATTTTGCAAATAATGATGAAAACTGTGTGGTCATGTATACCCAAACAGGTGGGTGCTGTAACAACATTCAGTCTGCATGGTGTGGCATAGGCTTGGGAGGGCTGCACGTGCAAAGGTGGGTAAGTTATAATACTGAACAGGCTGATGTTTGATAGAGTGTTTAAAAAGCATAGGAAAATAAATCATGTTGTCTTCTTCCATTTATGTACTTTTTAAAAATTCAACTCTATGTAGCTAACATATTGCATTACATCTGCAATTTGATTCCTAGCTTTGTCAGAAAATTTCAACGTGAAAAAATCAGTTAAGTATCAGACCATCTGCAGATAGAGTCAGTATTGTTTTTCCTCTAACCTCTGTCCATTTTATGACTACCTCTCGAGGACATCAGCTGTCTGTTATCCCTTGTGCAGTTTCTAAACATCTAGGGCTTGGGCATGGCTTTGATTCTTACTAAATAGTGCTATACACTATTTTAATTAAAATAAATACAAATATCCTTTAATAGGAGTTGGAATAGAGAGTTGGAAATAACTGTGCTTACACTAGCCAAGCACTTAGTCTTCTTTGGAGCGGTTAATCTCTTCTACTTTAAACATTTTTAGTCTCAAAATCTATAGCTGAGGTGATCTTCGTAGGCTCTGTTAGACGTCAATGGGAGGAAGTGAACACTTTTGGGGAGTAAATACTATGTCCTGTTTTAGAGAGCTTCTTTAAGATAAGATGAATTATGTCTTTAACTTCACTGAATTATAATGACAATATCTCCATTAAACACAAGGTGTGATTAGCTCTGCTGTAGATAGTTACCTTGTAACTGTCTGCGGCTAATGAATTTTCTTATTCATTCCTGATCTGTAAAATAGGGATTGTGATGTTAATGTTATATTCTTACATCACACTCCTACAGGGAGAAAAGATACCCAAAAGGCTATAAAGACTCAGGTAGTAAGGTAACAAGGACCAAGTACCTTAGATAGACAGAGTGATCCTAGAGATCTTCCAGATCTTAGAGAGGTGAATTAAGCATTTGAACTAAAACTCCCCTTTGGCAATGCTGTGGGTTTTCAATATTGAAACATTTCTGTTCTCAAACAAAATATTCGTATTCCAAATTTTGCTGGAAACCTGAATATTTCTAACATGCATGAAAAATACTCATTATTTCTGGGGGAGGTAAATACAAAGTTCTACTTCCTGTGACAGGTTTGCTTTCGAAAAGGACACTTTATCCCAGTCTAAGTTGCATTTAGTTTTTCTTTTACTCTAATTTGCTTTCAGGTACCTGGAATGATCTCAACTGTGGCAGTGTTGAGTTGTTCATCTGTGAAAGGCTTAACAATACTGTTCGTCCAGCCGTTGCTCCCACTTCACCACCACCAAAGGGCGGGTGTCCAGAAGACTGGCTCCTCTTTGATAACAAGGTGCAGTATGAAATGTCAGTGTACTGTATTTTAAGAAAAGCAGAATAACAACCATCTTTGGTTCAGTTTTTCAGTTGTAGCAAGGTTTTTGGTTATTGGAAAATATGTTCTGATTGTGTATATTTAAAGACTCTAAAAATACGATTCCTGAAATAGAAATTATAGCCTCTATTGCAATCACAGCAGTTATGAGAGAGGTCATGAGACACACAAGAAGAAAACTTCGTCTTGTATTTTTGCTAGTGTTTAGTGTTGCCAAGGATGGCGAGCAACTTCCCTTCTGTGGAGCTGTTGTATGTTCTCATTTACTGTGCTGAGCTTATCTGGCTGTCACAGGTTGCCTGGACACTTTATTCGTCCCTTGCCTACTATGCACCGGCTCTTAAGCCACTAAGGCACCTTCCCTTGAGCAAATCTACCAGTTTTTTTATATAACCAAATACCTGTTAAGACTTTTAAGTAATTCACTTGTAAGCTTCACCACAGTTTATTATGCAAGATCACTCTTAGCCATCTCAAAAGACAAAATTTCAGGATAAGAGATTGTATGTATTTAAATTCCATAGACTGTCATCAATGAAGCTATAAAGGCTATAAAGCAACAGTGTACACTGTTGCGAACACACCTAGCAATGAAGATAATCCTTGATTACATTGCTCGTCTAGCTCCATTTCTCTTTCTTTTGGCTAAGACAAAATATGATATCAGTTTGATAGAGCTCCTTTGTTTGAGACACACTGGCTGCTGTCTCCTCTTTCCTTCCCTTTCTCAGCCCTGGGGAAGAGAGTCACAAACTCAGAGTTTGTACCATTTCATAGTGCTCTCTCAAGCTAAAACATCTCTCTCTTCCTTACCTCCTGGAAAAGGAGTTTCCAGAGGTTTGATCCTTGACTCCTCTCCGAGTGTTTAGACACCACTTCTGACTGTCATGGAGCTACCTCCCTTTTGCCCAACTTTTTCCCCAAATTGCCTGATGAAATTTTCAGCTGTGTGCTTTAATCAGTACATTTAGGTTGCTTGACTCTGGCAAAGCTGTCTAATGACATCTTGGTTAAATCTCATAGATCATATTACAAGAAATGGTAAATTCATGGTTTTCTTTGTAATGTCAGAATCATTCTCTTTCTGTGGTTAACCTGTGAGAACCAAACCTGGTATGACAAACCGGCAACAGAAGCTGAGATGTTTAGCTTCAATAACATGTCTTATCCTTGTTTGTTTTCTGAGGTCTTAGGCATTCCTTCCGCAAAGTCACACCTCAGAAGTGTGCTCAGAAGCTTTAACATAATTTCTACTGAAATCATTAGACTGACATATTCCTTCTTCTAAGTATATGCTAAAATATTGGGGTTTATGCTAGTTTTCTAGTATAGATCTTCTCTTTCATAAAGACCTAAAGACAAGCTAGAAAGGACTGTTAAACCAGCTAATCTCTCTTTTTGCTTAAAATATCCATCTTATCTTGTTTGTGACAAACAGAGATGCTTTCACCGGAAATTAAAACACCATCCAGTTACCAGTTTGGCACACTTCTCTTTTTCAGTGTTTCAAAGTATTTGGCCTTAATGAAAATGACACATTGACGTGGCATGCTGCGCGGAACAATTGTATTAATTTTGGAGGAAACCTGGCTACTATATCAAAAAAGGAAATGCAAGGTATAAAGTACTAATGTTTTGATACTGGATGAGACATCAAGTAATTCCTGATAAACAGATTAAAACAGATGTTATAGCTTCTGAAATATATGCTATTATTTATGCCACATTAATATCAATTTATGTTGAATGAGAAATTGCACCTTTTGAAAAATGCTTGCATAGGTTTTAGTGTCTTGATTAACTTTTAAAATCATAGCTCTGGGCTAATATAGGATGTACAAAGGAATTCATACTGTTCAAATAGTAAGATTTTGTATTAGGGGCTTGTCATATAATAAATGTCCATATTTTGATTTTTTTAAGTGTACGTGGTAAAATAACACACAAAGGAAGTAATATCCAAACCAAATCACCGTGCACCTAGCTGCTGAGCAAAATGCTGTGGGTGTCAGTGGAGGATGCATCCTCAGGCAGCAGAAGGCTCCAGTGCTGGAGTCCCAACTTCCCCCTGTTCCCCTTGCTCTGCTGGACCTCAGCCTGCTGGTCTTGCTGCTCAGCATGTTGCAGGTTTTTTAGTGAGGCCTTATGTTTGCTCAGGAAATGTAATGGTCCCGAGGGCTGCACATGGACCATCTCCTAGCTCACTCCATCAGTGCTTTTGCTTTATCCTTTTTTCTATAGCAGAACAAGGACAGTCAAAGGACAGTCTTTTAGTGGAAAGTCAGTCTAGGCAGGAGCTAAGGGAAACAGCATCTGGCCTTCCAAAAAGCTGAGGTCTCAGTTTATATATAGTTGGTTAATAAGTAGTTTTGTTTGTGTTATGCCTGTTTAGAAACCAAGTTATTAAGTCTGGTTAACAAAGAAGTTACCAAAGAACAAAATGGAGTGCAGTGTGCAGACTCATTTGCTATGTGCCGAGGTGTAGAGTACTCATGTTAATTTCTGTAATACCATTAGAACATTTTCACTGCTTCCTCAGATGATCAACAACACAGAAGAGTGTACACATAAATTCCTTCAAAAGTGTTGAAAACAATTTTATGTATCAAAATTTGCCCACCTTTGAGTTTGGAAATACTTTTTTGGACTTTCACATCAGATGACTATCCAGTCTTTTTATTTTTATCATAAGATTACCACCTTATTAAAAAAGAGAAAAACAAAACTCATCATCCTGGTCCCAGGCACTCTAGAGTCTGCACTGTTGGGGAAAGGTGCATTCAGTTTTCCTTCTTGTACAATTTTTCATTTTTCCTTCAGCTTTCCTCATGTCCCTTTTGAAAAATGCTGCAACTGATGCTTGGGTTGGACTGAATGACATAAATCAGGAGCACACATACTTATGGACAGATGGAAGCCCAGTTTACTACACAAATTGGGCGAAAGGTTCCCGAAGTTATTATAGTAAGGTAAACATTAATTTCTGGCTATCACTCAAACATTATAACTGTGGTAGATGAATGTATGTAGCTACAACTGTATTTTCTGTAAAGTTTCCTTTATGAAGATTTTTAGTGACCTTGTTGCTTTTGAAAGCAGAATAATCATGTGGGAGATCTACCTTCACACATTTTTTCAACTTCTGTGTTTTGTCATGAATTTTTTGTTATGAATCCAGACAGGGGTTTGGAAACATTATGCAAAACAGACAAGTGAGTATTTCCCTCACTTTACCATGACTGATCATGAGACTCAAATAAACCATAGTATAGCAGCAACTGTATAATTTTGGGATACAGTGAATGTTATTTGGACTTGATGGAAATCCTCAGATAACTGTGTATATTTACATTTCTTGGCACTGAGCTCATTAAGATAAATGCATTGAACAAAATCCTCAAAAGGAGACTTTGGATCTTCCTTTCTCATTTTTATCTTCTCCCTCTATACCTTCTATTAAATCTTCCTTCTGCAAGATCTCTTCTGCATGCTTTGAAACTTTCAGCACTGCTATACCATCTTCTGTTTAATTGCAAGACAAAACTGTTACTCAATGGTTGTAAAATGTCTAATGTAGAATACTGTACTTGATAGTACTACTTCTGTACTCCTGTGCTATCTTTACCAAGTTTCTCTGTTTTTCATAACAGAATTGCTTTGAGTCCAGCTAAAATGGGAAAAAGTTATGTGAGGTCCAACCTCTGCTGCCATCCAGGCTAGAGCTGGGTTTTGGGATCTCCAGGGCTTCCTCATCTCACACATGTGTATGCTTTCTGTAGAAGGCTATGCCCATTGCCCTGCACAAGTTGCTCCACATACACCTTCCTTCACTTGCAGCCAAGACCTGGGCTACTGCCCCTGAGGTGGTTCAGAGGTAGCATGAGGTTAGACTGATATGAGATGGGGAGGGCCACTGCCTCCTGCTGCAAAAAACCAAGCAGCAGCTTCTCATGCTGTGGGAGGAAAAGGAGGAAGGTAAAGAGCCCAAATTGCAGTGGAAAGGGTTTGGGAGGTGTCCCCCACAAAAGGTTGTTTCTAATCAGTACCTCTACGTTACTGCACTGTGGTGACAGCTTTGGATCCTAGTGCTGGATCAGGGCAGGAAGAGGATTTCAGCTCTCCGGGCAAGCTTCAGGGCTGAGGAGAGTTTCCCCATAACCTCCAGGAAAACAGCAACAGAGCTGAAATGTCCTGTGGGCCAGACCTAGCACACGCATGTCTACCTGCATGTGCGCGCGCACACACACACACACACATGTGCATGCACAGAGATTATATACATACAGATAGTCCCAGACGCTTCTTCCTGCCTCTGTGCTGTGCTTTGCAACTCCCTCCATCATCCAAGTGCAAACTTTCCTAGGGTTGAGTTGTAAATGCTTCTTATTGTGTTACTGCTCCTGACCGTTGCTTGTATGAGTTCATATATATGACCTTCATATTATTCATCTGTGTGTGCCTGCGTGTGATAGGTGAGGCTGTATATCCAGCAGGAATAGGAATGCTTCTGATCTCTACATGTTTTTCTTGTTCATCTTATTTCCCCTGTAGGATGACTGTGTCTTTATGACGAAGAACCCTATTGAACAGGCAGGGAAATGGAAAGATGAAGAATGTAAAACAAGCAAAAGCTACATATGCCAGAAAAATTCTGGTGAGTTTTCTTTCACCACTTTCTAGTACAGCTGATTTATTGTGGTTATGTCAAACTGGTGTTAAAAGTGAGTTTCCCGTATTCAACCCTATTTTAACTGAAATTAATCTGACAGTATCACATGCACTGTGGAACATTTTAACAAAATGAGCACACATTTTGTTTTTTGGAGAAAAACTCTTAACCTTTCCTATTTTGAAGACTAGACCAGTAAATTAAAAAAATAAAAAATCTATGGATCATCATGTATTTTACCATTTTTGGCGATCAGACAGGGGAGAGAGAGAACAGTACTTTGTCTTTATATGGGTAAATTCTTCAAAGCTGAAATTCTACTGTTATACTTAAAAGCACTGCAACTTCTTTATTTTGAAAAACTGCCCTGCTTGATTTCCTTTACAGTCTTACTCAGGCAATTTCATCAGCAGCAGTTATATCCCTCTGCTTGCTCATGGCATGCTTACCATACCCTGTTCCTTGTCAGAAATACAATAAGTCCTAATATACCATGGAAAAAGTGGAGGAATTGTTCCCTTTGATGCCCTATGTTACAGTATGCTTTGGGAAGGTCCAGAGCTTGCAAGGCATGTTCCTGGAGGTGATACAGATATTTATGCTAAAAGGCCATTCTGACAAGAATTAGAAAATTTTGTCATGGAACGTGAAAACACGTCTTTCATCACTGCAGTGATAGTTGGGACACATCTTAATTTGTTATTCCAGCCTCTCTTAATTACTTGACTACTCCAGTACACTAGATCTTCTCTCAGTGTTATATGTCTAGCCAATATAAAGTGTTTGACTTCTCTGTTTGTTTGTTTGCTTGTTACAGACCCCAAACTGCAAAACTCCCAACCCATAGTTCCAATGTTTGGCTTTAACAATTATGGTGATGACCGCTATGCAGTCATCAACTACAAAATGAGCTGGGAAGAAGCACAGAAGAACTGCAGAGAACAGTTTGCAGAACTCGCCAGTGTTTTGGATCCTTATGCTGAATCTTACCTGTGGTTACAAATATTAAAGCATGGGGAGCCTGCGTGGATTGGTCTTAACAGCCACACGGTAAGTCCATCAAATGCTTGTGACAATCATATTGCTACCCTAGATCAGCACAGATCAGACATATTTCTTGCTCAGAGGTTGACAGGATCCACTGCTGTGGGCGCTTTGCTCCCATGTGAATGCTATCAGTCAGATCCGTGAATGTGTGGCAGTCATCAAAACCTTGCTGAGGTACCTGACTTCCCTCCACTTCAAGGGTTTTACACATCTAAATATTTGGCCGTAAAGTAAGTGAGAACTGCCACAGCCCGCATTTCAAAGGCCACCAAGGATGTAGCTGCAGTAGACAGTGGCTTCGTGGTAAAAGTGGCTATGGAGTTTCCACTTCCTACCCCACAGCCTACCACATGCTTATGTGGGGGAGCATTGCTGTTTCTGAAGACACATTGTGGAGCACACCACAGAAATAACTTGGGTTATTTAGTTTGTTCTTTGTGAGCTTATTTTAAGTTTTGTTTTAATTCACAGCCTAGCACTACAAGAGCTTGTGCCCCAGCACAATAGGGGAAATCGCAAGGTGCAGCATAGAGGCGGGAGCAGGCCTCCGGCAATGGGGACACCTTAGGCTGGTTTTTGGAGCTGAAGCCAGTGCCTTGGGAAAAACTGCCAACAAACTCAGTCAGTGAAGAGTGGAAAGGTCTGAAAGGGGAAGCATCTATTAGAGGCATGTAAAAAGAACATGAAAAAAGATGATATAGGTGAATATTTGTGGAACCAGAGTTGTGAAGAAATCAGGAGGAGAGAGGTAGAGCCAGAGCTTGGTGGGACACAGGACTGAGAGAGGGCACAGGTGCTGACATGAGAGGAACTGGAGCCGCACTTCAGTGAGAGCAGGCACTGGGAAACCAGGATTAGAAAGGAATTTGGGATGAAACACGGGCAAGGGCTTCAAAGGAAAAAGGAAAGGAAAGGAACTGGCACAAAGAACTTCATGGGACCCTGCCTCCAAAGATTGCAGGAAGATTGGCAAGGTTGCACAGGATGGTGTGACGGGAGCCATGGATGTGACTAATGTTGGTCATCCTCTGCAAATAGAGGTGAAATCCACCAAAAAAATACATGTTTAGTTCTTCTCTAGTAGCTGGTCCTTGCAAGAACTAGGAACATATCACAAGCCCTGTTAGCATGGGTGGCAGAGGTCTGTGGTGTGTGCCCCATGAAAAATGTCGTCAGTATTCCTCTCTCCAGCAGAACTTCTGCTTTTTCTATTTGCTTTCTAAATATATAGAGAACCCTGTGTTAGAGGATTCTAACAATAGTTTCTCTGCAATCTTTATTTGATCTGTGTGTATATGTAGACTCCCTTGACAAAATCTTCAGCCGTATATTCACATTTGTTACCACAAGGCCCTTTGCCCATTTAGTGCATGAGACGGATTATGTGAATTGAATAACGTAGGTTGCATACTAAGTAAACATCTGGAGGACTACTGCCCTAACTGCTGTGGAGAGGGAAGTCTGGACCAGACTGTTATGTATTCATGACAGAGGATGAATTAATTTTGTGTGAGAAACCATGATTATGATTTTTCCTAATTTTTACATACCTTCAAGTGCAATCTTAATGTTCTTTCAATCTAATTCTTGTATGTGACATAATCTTTATTGTCATTTGCTTTTAGACTCGTGGCCATTACATATGGTCAGATAGAAGGAGGAGCAGGTATCATAACTGGGCCAGTGGAGAACCAAATAAGAACACAGCCTGTGTCTATTTAGATTTGGATGGTTTTTGGAAGACAGCATCTTGCAACGAAACATTTTTCTCTCTCTGTAAACAATCCGATGGTAAGTTGTGAATGGGAGAAATGTGACTTGGGAGGCTGTAATTTAAATTAATGGCTTTATTTGAATTTAGCTGTTCCACGTATGCAAAGATTGTGATAGATGGTGTACTCCTTGTGATAAATTATTGTTTTTACTAAGGAAGAACTCCCAGTTCCAGTCTGTCTTGAGTGATTTCCAGACATTTCATTTCGCAGGCCAGTCAACACATGCACATCATAAAGACAACTGCAATATTTCATGCCACATGCAATAGTTCTTTTCTGCATCCTTGTTTGTCAAGAACTGCAGAATTGATCAACTTTAGCCTAACTATAAATATATTAATGATATATTTTTACATTTAAAAGTATCTTTTGTAATATTGGGAGACAAGAAACTTCTGTCAGTGTAGCAGCTGAATTGATTAATTTATATTAGTTAAAAGTATAAGATCCTGGGAAGCTTCTGCTGAGATACTTTAGAGCTCAAATATTGCGCCTAATTTTCAAGCATAATTCAAATTATATATGAAATTTATGATCTCTGCACCATATTTCATAGCAAATTTTATATTCTTTTAAGGTCTGCTTTGGCTTTAATCAGGCGATGCGATCGGCTACTAATTCTACTTTTACATAGTTAAGTATGTGTGTACAAGGGCAGGTACAGACAGGTTCTCTGACGAACCTTGCTACAAACTGGCTGGACACAAGCCCCTGGCTTGTGGTGGTGGTGTCAAGATCCTTTATGTACTCATTCCTCATTCTGTTTCACAAATTTTAAGTAAAAATTGCCTTGCTGAAGACAATTGCAGTTAGACTGGTGTAAGCGTTCTTTAGCAGACTGGAGAACTAGCTCCAACCAGTATCGTTCAGTACTAGTTTACCGTGTTTAGTTCAATCTTTTATCATTAGTTAAGTCTATGGGATATTCCTTTTCCTGGAATCACTGTCAAATTGGTAGGGCCGATGTACAGTGCAGGGGTACATTGGCTTTTAAGACCTCACTGAAACCTGTGTCTTCTTAATAGAGTTAATCCCTAGTGAACCACCACAGCATCCTGGAAAGTGTCCTGAACCGAAGCGTGGTAGATCTTGGATTCCGTTCCGTGGTCATTGCTACTATGTTCACACCACTTCTGAGGAGAGCTGGCCTGATGCTTCCATGACATGTATTCAAATGGGTAAGATCCTTTTTTTAATGCGATATTTTACAGATTGTTTGTGTCTTTAGTTTTTTAATCCAGAACCAAGAGATAATACATAGGTTTGTGTGTATGTATATCAGTTATAAGCTACAGCTAATTTAAATATATTATCAAGTTTTTCTACTATATGAAAAAGCTGATCAGGAAAGGTCATGATTATTTACTGAGATAATTAATTTCTAATGGAAAATCTTGCTGAAATTATATGTAATATTTAATTGATATTTTTAGGTGCTTCTCTGGTTTCCATAGAAGATTCGGCTGAAATGAACTTTCTCTTACTTTATTTGTCTCCAATTGCAAGTGACTTCAGGAAGTTTTGGATAGGACTGTTCAAAAATATTGATGGTAATTATTTCACAATGCATACTGAGATGAAAATAAATACTAAATAAACAGAGAGAACACTAAATAACACTAACATACTAAATATTAATACTAATATGCTAAATATAAAATGAATAATCAGAGAGAAATCAACTGTTAAATGTTTAATAGCTTTTCTGCTAAAATACTTAAAACATAAACCACCAAGAGGTCTACGCTTTTTGTATCTTTACTGTGATTAGAGTATATTTCAGACTGTACAAGGTTCTAGCTTAGCACTGCAGTAGTTGATGAAAATGTTTCCTGTCGCTTTTTCTTAACTCAAATTGCTTGACATTTAACCAGTGTTAGTCTTTTAGGAAAAATGTTGTCTTGTAATTAATAGCTGAGGCAGCCTTAAATTGAAATTTATTTCTGAATAGCACAGGGGATAGCAGTTCATATGAGCAACTATTTCTTAATCTAAATTTCAGGGTTTTTTAATAGATTTTTTGGTGGAACTTTTTATTTTAATCCAAAAATATTTCAGCTTTTTTTTTTAATTGCAAATTTGATCCTGTTTTCTGTATCACTGTAATTCTGAAAGCTGTTTTTCATGGCAGACTTTGAGGGTATACCTCCAGAGGGAGTCCAGACTGGGCTGCAGTGAGTGGCCTTGGCCATGGCTGCCCAGGTCCCTGTCTCTCACCACCAGCAATGGCAGGCACCTTGTTGCGTGGTGGGCCAGGTTCATCTGTTCTAGCCGAAAAATAACACTACAAAACCAGTGATTTGTTCCTGACCTGGCCCACTACAGTGCCACACTGCTACATGCAGTGCAGGCAGAGGCAAGCAGAAAGCACAGCTGCAGACAGGGGGGATGGAGGAGGTGGCATTGAGGCAGTTGTGAGTTGTATCAGGATATGCTGCCATGAAAGCACACCCTGAGGGAGCAGAGATGGCAATTATTCCTACTTGATGGGCCTCAGCAGGAGATGATCAGGGAGTTATTATTAAAGAGAGCTGATGCAGTCTGCAAAGATAATTGATTAATCCAGCTCTAATAAAGCAGCTATTCACTGATCTTGGGTACACACATAAAGAAAATCTCCTGAGCAATCTGGATCCTTGAACTGCAGAGCATGGCTTGCACAAGTGCTCTGCTTTTCTTAAGGCTCCCAGGCACAGGTGAGTCCTGGGCACAGGCTAAAAGTCCTCGGGTAGCCTGGGCATGTCTTCCTTACGTCACTGACAGCCATGGCCCTGAAGGCTAATGGAGTTAACTTTGTGAGCATTTACATTTGGTACACTCCCATCTGAATATCTCTGGCTGTTAAAAGAGTGAGAAATGAGCCCTCTGTGATACTAATTTAGTCAACTAATAAATTCCATATCTGGTGTTGTTGTGTCCAGTAGACTAGAAATGATTCCCCACTTCATTCACTCACTAGGTAATACTTTTAATTTTAGGGGAATGGATATGGACAGACAGAAGCGCGGTAGAATTTGTCAATTGGGAGAAAGGAGAGCCTACAGTAATTTTTGACGAACACTGTGTTGACATGGATGTCTCAAGCGGAACCTGGAGGAACTATTACTGCTCTGTTGACCAGAATTTTATTTGCAAAATCCCAAAAAGTAAGTTCTGAATTTTTGTGCGCTGGGTTATTTTAGAAGTAGTGGTTAATATATATCAAGCCAAACTGCTTATGTACCGGGTACGCTTTATGCATAGATGCTGATGCATGTTCATCTGCATCAAAGACAAGAGTAACTTCTGTTAAGGACAGTGAGAAATAGTGTTGGAGAAGAAAATGAGTCACTGTTTCCTCCTCTCAGTTTAAAAGCATTGATTTCTTGGCATTTGCTGTACCCTGGGGTAGGGGAAAACATATCACCTGTTGAAAGTGTGGAGAAAATTCACAGTCATTATGGTTAGAGTGCAAGGGGCAGTAGATGATGAATAAATGACTAAACTAGTGCTGGGAAGAAAGGCAGACACTCTCCTGATAGTGATAGCTAAGCTGAGGGGCAGCAGTGCAAAGTTACTGAGCTCCTGCAGAAAGAAGGTAAGTGTTGCCGGTGGAGTCGGTACCAGTGAAGTGTGCTGGGATCTGCTGGATGACCAAGCAGAAAACATCAAGTGAGGGTGGGTGGCGGGGCTTGATTCATTTCTCTGCTGACACAGGCATAGGGAGACATGCCAAGACAACCAAAAAAGCACAGTACATTTCATTTTTAATGGTTACTTGTGGCCCTGTGGTTTTTTTTTGGATGTCAACCCATGTGAAATCTGAATGTGTCACAGCCTGGGGTGAGTCCCCCTTGCATGCACAGCAGCGTTGTACAAAGCCTGAAGGATGTAAATCTGCACACATGCAGCTAGTGTGAGTCACCGTATACACACAGAGGCAGCTGTGTTTGCACACATCAACTGGGAGACAGTATGAAATAAGCCAGCTTTGCCATTGGCAAACAGATCTGCTGCACAAATAATAGATGCAATGTGGAACCAATCGAGTCTCCTGCTTGTGGATCTCCACACGTTGGCAGGCTGTCAATGGAGTCATCCATGAGCTTTGTAGGGCCCAGCCAGCCAGTCCTGCAAGCAATTAACTGAATCATACTCTCCAAGCAATGAAGGGAGGAAAAGGAAGTTGCCTAAAAATACAGCTTAAATGCTGTTAAGTACAAATGTGCTTTTCACTTTTGCAAGTGTGAAAAATTGAGTTCTTCAGTGTGAAGTGTGAAGCCTTACACTGTGGAAATGTTAAAACTTTAAACATCTATCTCCCCTACCAAAAAAGCTGTTCAAAGCAATTAATAGTGAGACAACAGTTTGGAGTTTTTTTACAAATATTTTTAACACGAATATTTGATGGATTCAGCCTGAATTGTCAGGCAAAATGTTTTCATGTATTTTTCATGTCCACGTTCTGTGCTCAGCTCTGGGGCCCCCAGCATAAGAAAGACATAGACCTACTCCAGTGGGTCCAGGGGAGGACCATGAAGATGATCAGGGGGCTGGACCACTTCCCCTATGAGGACAGGCTGAGAGAGCTGGGGCTGTTTAGCCTAGAGAAGAGAAGGCTCCAGGGACCCCTTACAGCAGCCTTCCAGTACTTAAAGTGGGCCTACAGGAAAGAGGAGGGGCTCTTTATCAGGGAGTGTAGTGAGAGGTTGAGGGGTAATGGTTTTAAACTGAAAGAGGGTAGACTTAGATTAGATATTAGGAAGAAATTCTTCACTATGAGGGTGGTGAGGCACTGGAACAGGTTGCCCAGAGAAGTTGTAGATGCCCCCTCCTTGGAATTATTCAAGACCCAGTTGGATGAGGCTTTGAGCAACCTGATCTAGTGGAAGGTGTCCCTGTCCATCGCAGGGGGTTGGAACACGACGATCTTTAAGGTTGCTTCCAGCCCAAACCATTCTATGATTCTATGATTACTTAAAATTTGATAGGAACACAAAGTAAAAATTATGTATGCAGTATTTATTTAATCTTTGAATGGTTGCTTGCAAACTGTGTATAATATATATATTTTTTAATTTTAAAGTTAATGAAGTTGAGCCAACCCATGATTCAGCTGTCAATAAAGGTAAGCTGGTTTCTTATAAGCGCATTAAATAGAAATTTCAATAAATTTATAGGCATTTATTATTTACAAGTAAAATTGCCCCCAGAAAAGTTTCATTTAAATACCCATTTAGCTATCACAGTTGATTTTATTTTAAGTATGTTTAAAGGAGAGCTCTTCTCTCAAACTGGATGTCTTATTGGTATTTTTTTTTTGCTTTAGGAATGGTATACTGTAGTACAGTATAAAGCTCCTTTTAAAAGGAGCATAGAAGAGATTGAGCCCAATTTTGCATTGTCCATCCAGAACATGCATCAGTTTTAACTGCTGTTATGGTTGTTCAGTACTTTTACAGTTCACTCGGTTTACTTAGGGAGATGTTGTATGCAATAGCAGTCTCTGGCCATTTGTAGTAATTGTTCTGTTTTGTCTTTCACAGCATCAAATAATGAAGCTGCTGCTTCATCTGCAAATAGTTTAGGTGGGATGATTGTTATACTGATCTTCCTCCTGCTAACAGGAACTGGCCTTACATTCTATTTCTTCTATAAAAAAAGACGTGATCGACAAACAGTTACAGCCAGTTTTGACAATGCCATATACCGTGGTGATGCTGACCCTGGAACTCTTGAATCGA
Organism: Balaeniceps rex; assembly: GCA_013401315.1. NCBI lineage: Eukaryota > Metazoa > Chordata > Aves > Pelecaniformes > Balaenicipitidae > Balaeniceps > Balaeniceps rex. The sequence continues at coordinate 2,517 of VYZW01001479.1, read as the reverse complement.
ATTGTCTTGTGACCAATATTGAACAAAATGAGCAGGCAACAGTTTAATAAGCAGGGTAATCTTGGGCCTGATTTTGAAAGGAATTAAAGTGCTGGAATACAAGAATTCTTAAGGCAAAGTGATTTTCTCCTATAGAAATTCTAGTTCCTTTTGCACAGGGTGCTTCTTGCTTTCTGTACTAGCAGGAACAAGCAATTTTGCAAGGCAGATCCAGAGATCTGCTCACAAACTGTAGTGCTTGGGAGGACTGTTGAGCATACACGTAGACCTGGAGCTATGCTGTGGAAGTGAACCCTCAGGCAGTTCCAGTCTCTGAATGGGTCCAGCATCACCTTTAGGCACAAGAAGAACCATTCTCACCACAGGCAACTGTGAGAATATGCTCCTTAGCACACTCCAGAAAGTATATCCAGATCTGTAGGTATCCTGAAAATGCCACCCCGATCTTCAGCGCAGACTGGCAGAATTGCACTGGTTGGACAGGACCTCCAAGGTCCCCTGGTGCGGATCCCTGCTCGAAGCAGGACCAGCTCCCTGCCTCAGCCAGGCAGCCTGCTCCAGTGCTGTGGGTCCAGATCCTCCTTTTGCTACCGAGGTACCCACAGAAACCCTTCGTGTTGCCTGTAGCACATTTTCCTCCTCTGTATATGACTGATAGAAAGGAAAGTGTAAATTGTTTTTCTTCTGCTATAATTCTGTAACATAAGCATTGAAAGATCAGCTATAGTAAGACATTGGAATGTATTGTGAATAGAAATACTTTATCATTTAAATAATAGAATAGGGGTCTCAAAGGATTCTGCAAAAGGGAGGGAATAGGCAGGATGAATTATACTTAATTCATACTGGAAAAAAAGCATAAAATTTATTCTTGAAATCTCCAGTACCAGTGAAGATTTCATACCTTCCTAGGCCATTTTTTCAAAGCCTAATGAAACTTACCATTAGAAAGGCTTTTCTAATTTCCAACAAAATTCCCTTTGTCCAAGTCTGTTTTAATTCTTTGAGTATCATTCCAGACTTCCATCATGATGGGGCCGATAGCATTGCATGTCATACTGGTCTACAGGTATATTCTTTGGGTTCATAAACCCTAAAAATATACAGTAGGCTCACATACAGGTTTTTTTTTTTACTTTTCCAGTGTATTATGCTAAATGTAAACAATCAAATGACTCAAAGCTCTTAGTCTAGAGAAGGTCCTTATTTAACCTGATATTTTTTGATATTTTAATCTTTTGACAGATTTTAATTGTGTTTAAATTAAAATATTTTGCGTGTGTATGAAATACATGTAAATAAGTTTTTATTCTATGTTGGTTCACTAAATGGGCATTAAAAAGCCAGTTCTAAGTAAAAGTTTGTGTGTCTTCTTAAACAGAACAATTTATCATAAAGGCAAAAATAACAGGAAGGAGGGATGGGATTCTTAAATTTCTATACACAAATGAGCATCCACTTTTCCTAGTCTAGCATGTTCTTAAATGACAGTAGCAATTTGTCTTTACTGTCCTGTGAAACAGTGTGTCTCATTGCTTCTTTATCCCTGACATTTGAAAGTTTACCCTAATAAACGCCTAATGAAAGTGTAATTTAAGACTACTTATGCGCTCTAGCAGTTTCTGACACAGATTCTTATGTTTTTGATAAGTCTTTCTTGTCACGTCTCCTCTCCATATTTTCTGATAGTAACATTAGTTCTTCCCTTTTTACTTCACTGGCTGCATCTTCTAGATCTCTAATCCTTTTTGCTGTTTCCTTCTAGACCCTGCTCTATGGTACGTAGGTCCTTCTGACAGTACAATGCACCAGTGGATGAGGTATTTCAGGTGAGGTCCTAACAACACTGAGCAGATCAGAAGGATTAATCCACCATTGTAACACTCGCCATAAAGGAGCCTTCTGTCTGAATTGCCTGAATTGGTTCTACAGGATCTATAGGTTTGGATAGAGAAATGGTTACCATAAAACAATAGGCCAAAGTCAGGAAAGGTGCCTAAATGAGAAGTTTGTGAAAGTTTCCAAGGACTGATAAGCTTTATAGACTAGCAGTCCTGTTGCATCTGTGAGAACTGAACCAAGAGTTTGCTGGGGCTGTACAAAGCTACTTGTACACACAAGCATCAGCAGAGGGTTGCATAACCTGGACCACATCCAAGACAGCAGTGGCTGCTATCTGATAATGAAGAGTACGAGCCTCTGAGGAACTTCCCAGACATCTCCTGAGAATCCCCTGGAGTGCCAGTATGGCTCTCTGCAACTGGGGAGCTGGGACTGGTTTCCAAATATTGCTCCAACCAGGTAGCTGTGAGTGACTGTCTGCGAGTGAACTCTGCGAGTGAAGAAGTGAATGTGTTATGTGAATAGTTATTTGCTATTTATTTTAATAGCTTGATTCTATTAGTAATGACAGCTTAGTGAAAAAAAAAAAACCAACTTGTTCTAAGAAATACTGGTTATGACCTGCATTCCCCCCCATCTTATAGAATCATAGAATCATAGAATCATAGAATGCTT
>VYZW01001478.1:35794-56120 GCA_013401315.1 Balaeniceps rex | reverse complement strand
TTTTCCAACCAAAAGATTCTGTGATTCTGTGTGATTCTGCAGGACAGTGTGATTTCTTTGTGGAACAAAGATACTATAGGCCATTTCTTCCCTGGGTGAACTCCCTGATTTTTTTCGCTTGTTGGTAGGCTTTTAGGTTTTTGGTACAAGCTAGTCAAGGACTTCAACGCTTGTGCCCCAGTCGCATGGCAGCCTAGTGAAATGCTTGCCCCGTGCAGTGGCAGAGCACCTGTAAGCTGGTACCTGGAGAAGTAGCTCACCTCTTCTGAATTGTTGGGAAGAGGGCAGGCTACCTTGGCCCTTAAGAAGTAGCACATATGAAGCAGCATCTTGCATGCCTACGGGAATCAGGGGTAGCAAATAATAAGAAAAAGCAGCTTGGTTTTCTGAGGCATCAGCTCCTGCACCAGTTGCACAGGGCTTCGGTGTGAGCTGCAGCCTCGACTGAGTCAGGGTGCTACCGGGGCTGCCCGGTCCCTTGTGCTCCTGCAGGCGTGGGCACTGCTGCCTTAACACGGCAACAAATTCAATGGGATGTTTTGTGTCTGTCTGAAGTGGTATTGGCATCCAACTCCAGACTCTGTTACCTCATACAGGAGATGCAAATGAAGTGCATTTTTAGGGTAACTTTTCAGGAAAAGGAAACTTTGGTCTTATTTCTAGGTAAGTACAGAATCTGTTGTTTTGTCAGTATGATGAGTTTAAGATAACTGTTGCTGAGGATACAGTAACACAATTGCAAACTTTCTGTTTGAGGATTTCTGCTTTTAATTGATTGTCTCTGCAGAATATGAACACTCAGGTTAACCAAAGACATTCTGCTAAGTGAAATAAATTATTATATTACATTATATTCAGGTGGGTTAGTTATTTTTGCCACTGTTTAATATTACCCCATATGAACTCCTTCTGAGCTGATCTAAACTTTTTTTTACTCTCATGATAGTCTTTTTATCTGTTCTTAGCATTATAAAGCAATGGCAAAATGAAGAATTGTGTTTGATTGGTAGCCTTGAAATTTCATTCTTTGTCTTTTTTTCTCCCAGATTGAATGTTGATTACTATGCAAATGAAAATTCCTCATAAGGAATATTACAGATAATACAAAATTTTCTTTCATGTCTGCAAACAAGGGTTTTTATGAAAAAAGGCACATCTGGGAAACAGTTCTTTGCCTCTCCACTGTACTGTGTTCTGCTATTTCTCACTTTGTGCAGACTGTTTTGAACCACTTACAATAAATAAAAGATTTCCTGCTTCTGGGAGGGAAAGAGGCAGAGTGGACTTCCATAATAGTACCCTCCTTTGTGTAAACTGCGAAATTACATCAAGTATTCTTGAGATTGGTACCATATTTTAGTTAGGCAGTGATTGAGTACTTGTCAGGTATTTTGTTCTCCCAATTGCAGTGCATTTGAATTTAATTTTCACAGATGACTGTTAATTGTGAACAAGAAAATCTTGAGGTTTTGTTGATCATTTTTAAAGGTGTTAAACTCCTACAAATAGACTGCCTAAAACTATTGAGAGTTTTTAAAAATCTTGGTTTGATACGTTAATTCTCTTCCTAAAAAGAAATACTGTATTTACTTGGAAATATCATGAGGAACAAAGCTATTTTTCTGCAGGAAAGGATGATTTAAGGTTTATTTGCTTGTAAAATTAGTTTTTAATTAGGTCTAATAATACATTGCTAGTTATAATCTCCACAAAACATTTAATAAAATTACAAAACTCTGACTCAAAAACTGAATTATCTCCTGTCACCAGATCTTTGGAATCTATCAGGTATATAGTATCTCAGCTCCTTTTTTTATTTATATCTTTCTCTTAGTTTTGCATACAAAATTTATTTTTAGTGGATAATCCCTGTTGAACAAACTGAATAATGAAGTTGATAAAAGTGACTGTTCTATCAGAACAGCTTTGACAAAATTTGTACGTGAGGAAGATATTTCTCAGCTGCTTTATAAGAAGCTGTGTTGTTAATGTGAACTGACATCTCTAACCAAGAGGTGAATTCCTCTTGATTTCAGTTTAATTTGAGAGTTGTTCCCATTCTTTTAAATACTGAACTATTGTGGTTTCTCTGTGTTGTTTTGTATTTTGCTCTCATCTTTTTCTCTATCATGTTAATTTTTCTCCAATTAATTGGAGAAGTCTACAATAGACACCAGCATTGAAATAGCAGAGGTCAGTATGTATACCAATGAGTTCCTGATGTGTTGTATTATTCATGTTGTGTACTTATTTCAGTCTTGCAAGAGCAGTTGCCGATACCACTGTCCTCCTGTGGAAGGGAAAAGTATGTAAATGGCTTTAGAGAAGGGATTTTTATTTTGTGGGAACCAACTTTATGTTTGGAAGTTGCTCTGCAAAGATAGGCTCCAAATTAGCACATCCTCAGGATTTGCAGTAAACTCTGTCTGTCTGTCTACGTACCACTGGCATCATGATGTTCAGGGGTACTCTAACCTGTGGTTATAGAAGTTCTTCAGTTTGGAAACCTTATGTTGTATAACTCTATGTCCATGCAGCTGGAGAGTATTTCTCCTGAATGGTATGCTCAGTTCTCTTTTCCTTCTCTAGCCTAGTTTGGAGCGCTTCAAAAGATGGCCTGAGTGACAAATCTAACCACCAGTGCCCAGCCATTTGGTCCTTAAATGAGTTTAGCACGCTGAAGGAAGCAACTGTGAGAAGCAGGAGGTGAGAAGTATGAGGACATTTGCTTAAGCGTATATACGATACACTCCATTTCTGGAGCTGCATCCATTTGTCCCTGTTTTGAGGAGCCTGGCACGTGGCATATGTTTGAATTGGGCTTGTGGAGGATACCACCTTGGTCCTGTGAAGTGCACAGACTACCACTAGTATCTCTGGCTAATTAGAAGTTAGCTGCCACATCCAAGTCTGTCTGAGTTGTCTCCTGCCATAAGTGTGTGGTGTCTCCTTCCCCTTCCATTGGTTTGAACCTCAAGAAGGTCTGTAGAGCTAAGAGAGCAGCTAGAGCTTGTGTGATCTGTTGCCAGCGCTTAGGCTGTTGAGGGCTAGTGTTACCAGGTTTAATTCAAATTATTTTGGAGGAAAGAAAGAAAAGGCGAACAAAAGAGGAAAGGACTCTGATCTCCAGGCACTCTAATCTCCCTGATGTGAACTCAGGGTTTATTTTTATTGTTGTCGTCTTTGCGAAGAGCATTTTATTTATAGGGTGTGACTCTGGCCTGAGGAACTGGTGGCTAATGCAGCTGGTAGCTTCTGTTATGTGCCGGTGGCTGGTTCGGTGCTTCGTGATGGATGGCCAGGTTGCGCGAATGGCAGTACTGACAGCCTTGGCCAGTGGTCCAAGAGTTTCATAACACAGCAGTTGTTTCTGGAGGCAAATAGTTTTCTTTCCAAATCATATTCCAATCAGCCATCCTGGAAAGTTATAGTAAATTTTCTTAGGCCAGGTCTGTCAGCAGCAATTTGAGTCCTGTGATAAGTAGAAAAATGAACCTTTCTTCCAGTGTCTCCTTATATTGGCATGCTTATAATCTTAGATGATAGCTGAGCTGGGCAAGTAATGTGACTGGTATGGAAGGAGGATGAAGAGATTTGGAAAGACACATCACTGATGTCACTGATGGTTGCTGACTTCCTATTCTTATATCTGGTTTTGGTTAGAAAGTTAAGGAAATAGTGTTCATTTATAAGCTCCTGTTATGAACAGACTGTAGTGTTTTCAAGATAATACAAGCCTAGTTTCTTGTTTCCCCTTAACTGCAGAAAGGCTATGTTTACACATGGTTTCTAAATTTCATTTTTTTTTATTGGCATTAGTCCTGGACTGTTCCTGTGTTTGTTCTGATACCTCTGCCAGGTTCTAAAGAATGGCCAGTGAATGGCCACGAAACTCTGTCCATTACTGAACACTAAGAGCGTGTGTCTTTTCTCTAGGATTTGTAAGTGTACAAAAATAATTATCTGGTTTGACCTAAATTCACACTCACTATCCCCTTTCTTTTGCTTTTTAATTGGAAGTGGCACTACTTGAATGAAGCTATAACATGCTTTGTCTCTTCTGCTCTGTTATGGAATTAGCTTTCTTACTGCTGAATTTTGTTACGGTAGTGAACTGCATAATAATGATTGACATGGACTCTTTTTAAGTTTACTACCATTTCCTAAATATGAACTTCCAATGCCTTGCAGTTTTATTGCTTCGGGGCCTGGGACTGAACGATGCAAAACGGTAAGGCAGCTGGGGGACTTGGTTTCTAATTCAACCAGAACAGACACAATCTAGTATACAGATGTATATAGGGCAACAGAATGTTTAACATCCTATACTGTCTGTCTCTTGGTTTTCAAGTTGTTTTTATTCAGATGAAGTCAGTTGAAGGTACTCATGCCCCAGTTTAGTTATTTCTTCTTGCAGAGGAAAGCATGAAGATATTTCCCAGACAAGGATGAACTTTTCCTCATGCTCAGGTTTCATGCTGAGCTTGGGCCTCAGTGCCCTGCAGATATCTCCAGTTGTTGGTATGTTTCCAGTCTTAGCAGAGCTGCTCCTGTTAGATTCTGGCTGTAAAAATAACTTCCTAAGTTTTATCTCATTTTTAGAAAATGAAGTCTGTAGATTAGAGAATTATCAGTGCTGCCACACATGACACCTAGTCTCAATTTAAAACCACTCTAGTTTAATTTCAACTTAAATGTGAAAGGCACACGTATGACAATCAGCACCTAATGGAGCTAAGTGGCATCATCTAGACTCTGCTGCATCTTTTACATGTAAGAATAGCTACACTGGTGGTCAGAAATACATTTTCTCTCGGGGGCTGCTTGCCAGATACATTTCTGAAACCTTCTGAAGCAGAACTGGGACCCCATAATGAGAGCTGTTGTCGTGTCCTACAGACTTTTTCAAATGCTGCTGGCAATTACATGATTTCTCAGATGTCTCCCTTTCTTCAGATGCATTTTTAAATCCCTACCCAAAATCATAACACTATATCAGAGCAAAAGGCTTTTCTCCCTGTGTCTTTATTTCTTAACAAAAATCCCAATATCCTGATAAAAACCAGACCTCATTTCACGATGTGATATGTCTGCATCCTGCTTGTATGTATAAAGCCCCAGGGTTCAATTTTTAGCATGGTGAATAGTAGGTATCTGCACAAATCCTGTTGTTTGCTAATGGGATTTGTTCATGCTGCTCCCCGACACCTTCTTAAACACTCATACTGGTGATTTATTTTATTACGGTGTTATAGAAGACACTTAGTAAAGTGTGTTCTGATTCCGCATTCGGCAACATGAACCGGTCCGAGGGAACAGGACCAACTAATTGGCTGCGTCTGTGCTGTGTTGCCGCAGATAGTGGTCATAGGTTGTTGCCTCCATATTTATGCGGTCATAAATTGCCTGTTTTGCTGACACTTTAAAGCAAATGAAGGAAAGCATCAGCACTGCTGGCTTTCTGGCAGGAAGCCTAAGAGCAGCTTGGTATGCCTTGTGTGTCTATCTAATGCCACTTCGATGGAAAGTTTTAATTAAGTGCATGTCTGTGTGTGCAGAGAAGAAGTCAAAGGCATTTGGGAAAAAGAAAGTGTATCTGCTCCAGACTCATTGAGGAGTAATTTGGTGAGAGCACTAAATGACTTTCAATTAATTGGAAAATATTTTCTTAAATATTGCCAGAAAGTACAAGAAAATCAGTCTGAAGGATAGACTATAAAATTAGTCTGTAGATCTAATCCATTTGCTCCATACTTGTTGGAAGATGTCATGGTAGTACGAGTCAGAGGTGTAGGGATTGCGAAACTAATCTGATACGCTGGATTTCATTAAGCTCCCTAATTGTAATTATCAGAACAACCCTGGAAGCTGGTTTCCCTACAGCCAGTATTTTTGATTTGTCATTTCTGTAAGTTTCTAAGCTTATAAACATCCAAAGATGCATTGTTAATACAAGTATAATTTTTATAGCAAATCTTTTATAACTAGGTAGCCATATTAAAATTCTAGCTGTTGAAACTGAACTTATTACGTGGGAATTTTAGCTCTGTTTCCTGGTTCTCATAGTTACAGGAAGAAGTTCACTCAGTTCTCTTCAGACTGTCTAGGGGGATGGCTCTTTATGAAAAGAGCAGTTCTGAGGAGCCGGGATAATTCATTTACCACTAGATACAGTGCATGATTTATTTTGGATAATGTTTGGTGTATGAGTCATTGTTCTATCTGCATTATAGCAAAGCGAAAAGGGCCAATCCAGCTTTGTACAGGGCTTGTTGTGTCATACTGTATTCACCTTAATCCCTGTAATCTTTTTATGGCCTCAATACAGCGTGACTTCCACCCTTTTATCCATCTTTCAACCAAGGTAGAAAACCTGCTTTATTATTCACTTAACTTTTCTTCCAGAAGAAATGGAGCTTTCTCAAGAGCCGATCCAAAACTGCAACAAACTCCATGAGAGGCTGGGGATGACCATGCAGTCTTAGCTTTTGTCCCTATTTGATCTTCCATCTTTAATATAACTCTAAGATACCCTTTGCATTAAATAACCCCAGTGAACGAACACCACCAGTGGCTTAAGCCTTATCATGGCGAACTCTTTTGTTCCTCTGTATGACGAGTGATTGGTCAGCTCCTTCTATTCATCTTATTTTAAATACATATTCTCCTGTGAACTGTACTGTCAGATGAAACCTTCCGTCATCCCCAAAGCCCCATTTTTTTTGTTTGTTTCTTAACACGGACAAGGTTATTTTCTGAACACAGAAGTCTAGGTCTGATTTCCTAATATCTTTCTCTGTTCCTGCTGTTGTTTATGAAAAAGTGAATCTGAAGACTGGAATATATAAGGCTGCTTTCTTAGCATGAATTATCAGATGCCATTTCAGATGTATATAGCAGATGGGGAGTCTCATGGGAAGGGGAGAAATAAATGCAACAGATGCGTCATAAGAGGAAAAAAAGCTATTTATGAGAACAGTTCCAAGAATGGAAGATGCCATCAAAAGGTTATTTACCTTTTGGCAAATCATTGCATTTTGCCTGACTTTTTCTAATCTGAGAGATGAGAAATAGTTTGGCATTTATTATCAGAAACTAGTTGTAAACAGAATGATCTTGTTTCTCTGGATATTGTGGAGCAATGCTAGATGCCTCCACTGCTCATGACAAAGACAGACAAAGAAAGGAATGCTTATGAACAACTCAGGGAAAGTCCAGAACCCAGAAAAATGAAGTATCTCAGAGTATTCCAATAAAAGGAATGAATGCTGTGGTTTTAAGACCTTTGCTGTGGTCTTAAAACCTTTGTAAGATCATCACTTCACATCAAGTTAGAGCAGTGGTCCTGTGCAGAGTGTAGGGAGACATGAGAAACATGGTCCTTATTATAATCCCCACTCCACGCACCAGGCTTGCACGTGGCTCCTCAGGCAGGCAGGCTCTGGAATTTGTTGCAGCAGCATGTGAATGCTAAAAAGTTCAGGAAACATAAGAAAAAGCTTTTTTTATTGTGAAGGTGGTCAAACACTGGAACAGGTTGCCACGAGGTTGTATGGTCCTGGGAGATAACCAAAACCTGACTGATTATGGCCCTCAGCAATCTGCTGCAGCTGAGCTGGCTCTGAGCAGGAGGATGGACCAGAGGATCCCCAGAGGTCCCCCAGAGGTCCCCACAAGCCTCAGTGACTCTGTAGTCACTGCAGGCTGAAACACAAAGGAATACCTCTACATTATGAAGCCTCTGAACCAAATTCCTGGGAGCAGGGAAGCTTTGTCCTAGTGTTTGTCCTGCTGTTTGCCACTGTCTGTATTGATCTCTCCCTTAGGGCTGGTCTTAGCCACCGTCCCAGCGGATGCTGAGCTAGGCTGACCGTTGGTCTGATCCAGCATGGATGTTCTTGTGTGTGTTAAAAAGGATACTGGGCTAGACTGCAGATAAGGAGTAAGTCTAATTATGGAGGAGGGGAGGATAAAGCAATGCAGCTATGCCTGCAGTCCATGCAGGGCAGCCCAGGGAGAGTCCTGACATTAAGCCATGTTTCTCCTATAGGTGCTGTAACTCAGGGCAGAGATGCTGGAAATCTTGCCAATGCCAGTGTTCCCAGCCTGATCCACCTGGGCTGCTGGTGGGGCTCAGCAGCTAAAGCACAAGGCAGACTGCTGCCCTGTGCTCACCTCTTCTCTATGAAAACTCAGCACAGCTTCCTCTTAATTTTAATTGCATTTAGTCCAAGTTGTTAGGGACCTCACATTATCCAAAGAGCTAAACAAATTGATGTTTGTGACATTTGGCCACTGGCCAGCTGAGAGGCTCCGATTTGTGTTATAACAGTTACTTAGTTTCACCTGTTTAATAGATAGGACTGTCGCATTAATGGTTGACATCTTCTTAAGGTATGTGAAAGGTTTGCCACAAACCCTAAAGGCCACAAGAGCAGAAGGCAAAAAGGAAAGATTTGAAATGTATCATTTCAAATGATACTTCTGAAGTTAGAAATGGAGATGAAGCAAAGTAAATTAAATTAGAAAAACAAAACAAAACCTCCAAACCCCAAAGGCTGCTTCTTCAACTGTGAGTCCTTCTTGTCTTTCTGTATAAATGTCAGTTTCTTTATAAATAAACAACTTGCTCTTTTAAAATAATTGGTGATGACTCAATAGCTCATTTTTATTATTGTGTATTTTAAATATGCAGACTTCAGCAAGTCTAAATCTGTGCTCTTTGGGGAAAAAAATAAGGCTTTAATCGTATTCAGACCTAGCCTCTCTTTCATCTGGTAGTTTACTTGCTTTGACAGGTGTGTATAACTTTGAGAGCTGTGTTTTGTTTTTAAACCCACTCACCTACTTATATAACTTTCCTTACATAGAGGTTGTAATTTTTATTTTACCTTAACTGACACCAGTCAGATAAAGGGGCAGGTTTATAGACATTTGCAGTTTATTTATTATATTCCAGTTGGTGTTTATAATATTCTCTCCTGAAAATCAAATGTTTCTCATATAAAAAGGGAGGTAAGCAAAATCGCACATGGCAATGCAGTGGTATTTTTTATTATCGTTATTCAGTAAACCCCACACCGGGTACTGAGTAAAGGATCTCGACGCTGCTGTTGCTTCGATATCTTCTGCTTTGCCCAGTGCTGTTTGCCACAAGGCTGCAATATAGCTCTGCTCCTCATTTTAATTAATGAGAAAGGTGGGAAAGCATGTAGTTTTGTTTTCTTAGAGATTGTATGATGTAAGGCTTGTGGGCCCTCCTCTTTGAGGGGGCATTAAAGTACCTGGGTGCTTTGGCAGGGAGTTTGTAGCCGTGCAGCAGTGATGGGGACCATCCACTAATGCTATGCTGTGTTGAGGAGAGTGGGAGCTGTCAGAGCCTAGCACTAGTACTGAAGGAACAGGAAAATAAATCAATTCCAGTTAAACACAAGTGTGAAATTACCACTCTGAGGTAAGGGTGAATATTTCTAGCAGCAGACAGTGGATTGTCCCAGAGCAAAAAGACAGCATTAACTTTCAAAGGCGAGTGTGACTTTTGCAAGTGGAGCAAGGCTTTGGCTTGAGTACAGGCATACCTGCAAATAAATACTGTTTGTTTCAATCATTTGCATGTGTTATGAAAAGCACTAGCAGCAAAAAGAATAACAAGCTGCCCCATATTGTGTTGATGTCTGTCCATGGGAGATCCACGTGCAAGCTTGGCTTGCAGCAGGTGGCTTTCTGCCTGTGCTATCACAAGCATCTGTACGCTATCAGAAACAGCTATGTGTTATTTTCACTTTCCGGGCACCTGTGTTTCCTCATGCCAAAGCTGCCCTTTGGGCCTGCCCCTCTGCAGTGTGGCTTGTGCCAGTAGAGATCCAAGACCCCTGCACTGAGAGAAGAGCTTCTGCATGCATCATCTTTAATATAAGGATAGGCTTGCATTGTCTGAATTGATTCCAGGTCATAAAGCAGACATTTAATTGACAGCAGAGTTAACCATCAATGTCCTCAGCAGAGTTAGCCCAGCTTTCATGTTTTAATAACTGTGAACAGCATGGAACCCCAGGTAGATTCCTTTCAAGGTAGATTAATTAGGGCAAAAAAGATCATTAGCTGCTGGTAATGGATTGTTTCTCAGTAAGGTAAACGCAAATTCAGACATGCTTTGAACTGTCAGTGTAGGCTTGTTTCAGTGACAAATGGAGCAGGTGAGCCATGGTATCCTGATTATTCCTTTTACTTCAGTTTTAAAAAAAATCTTTGAAGACCACGAAGTGTTGGGAATATACTGTCCTATCCACTAATGAGCAGTAGAAGTAATGAGATATAACTCCCTCAGTGTCCACCTACTTCGCATATACTTGGCTGAACTTCATCTCATTCTTTCAAAGTGATGTGTGGATTTGGTGTTTGGTGTCAGTAGAGAAATAACTGGAAGCAGTTTCCATCCATTTCAGTCATTCAGTCACTCATGCTGAGTGGTAAGCACTGATCAGATCTGGGTATCTATTATGCTTTGTGATGAGCATATAATGAGATGGTCTCTGCCTTGCTGTATTCTCCTCTAGTCCATGGGCAACATTCATAAAACCAGGATGAGAAAAGTTTGGTGATAACCGTTTGTTTGCTAGAGAAAATTTTATATGAAGGAAAAGATACTATGTGACAATATCCTCTCATCTATGAAGGTGCAGTGGTGGTAATGGTAGAAGCCCAGCTTGCACATAAAATTATCTATTTCCCTGAAATCCGTTCAGGGGGTTTTCACATAGGGTGTGGGGTTTGCCTCTGTTCTTTTCCCTTCTGGTCAATGAGGGCTCTGCTCACAGGTACAGCTCTCGCTGCAGCTGCTGCACAGGAATAAAGGAATCCTTATTCCTTATTAATTGAGAGATTGTATTTAATAGAGGCTTGCTGAAAGAAAACTGCTCCTTTGGTAAAGCACAACATCTTTCTGTGGCTTTAACCTCCTGTTTGCATTGGCATCTTGAAATACGTTTCTTTTGTCCTTTTCTTTAAAAAAAAAACAAAAAACTTGTCATTCTTTGTATCTTATTTACCAGAAACAGTCCCTCGTGCACCACTCCAGAGAGATAAAAGATTTCTGAGCTGCTTGTGGTTCTGTACTTCTCACCTTCTGACATTTTCTCACAGGAAATATTTGCAGCATATGCAAATGTTGAGAGTTTGGTCCCAGTCCTTGTGATTAGCAGTGGCTAAGATGCATGCAGTTTTAAGCTCAGAAAAAGTCAATCATGTGCTTCCTTTAATAATGGAAGTTATTTAAGTCTGGGCATCTTGTCTAGCTAATATGATTATTTTGGTTTTAAATTGACTAGAGAGCTGAACATATTCACATGAATAGTTTGAACCTAGCCTCACTAAACGGCTTATATATAAAGAAGTGCAGATATTGGCATGTGATTATTAAATAGCATACATAATGATAATCAGATTTCTCTAAAAAATAATTGTTCTTCTTTCCCTCAAATGCCTCTCTAGATTCTGTCCAGTCCATCTTGTGAAAGTTTCTGAAAGCCAATTTATAGGAAGAGACTGTCTTCACAGAAATCATTGCTATCAGTTAACGTGAGCTTTGCCACAATTTGGTGAATATTCTTAATAGTGACTGTAACCTACATAACATGCAAAGTATTTGGCAGATTTTTTTGTTCTGTGCAGGCCTTTACTTCAGGATAAATGATATGCTAGAGAACAAGGAATTGTGCTTTCTACAGGGATTTCTTAATGAAATCCTGTGGTCTTTGTTGTTTATGATGGCCTTGGATTTAACCCTCCCTCTCTCTCTCTTGTTTTGTTCATTATTATAGTATGTGAATATGGAAGAGTAGACTTGGCAGAATATTGTGTTTTATTGTGTAATTATATTGAAAATCCAAATGAAATCTCATCTGCATACCAATTCACCCATTACAGTGTATTACTAGAAGAAAAATGCTGTTAACGACAAGCTATGCAGAGATCATGGCTGCAGACTTTTTAATGTGTGGCTCTGTGCATCCTGCTACATTGCTGCTATTTCATAGGTCTAGCAACTCCTGTGCAGCCTTGTCCAAAATGGAGATTTTAATCAGGGGATGAAATCCTAGGACCACTGAAGTAACTTGTGAACTCCCATTGGAGTTAGGGTTTTTCTTATCCTGAATGGTGGCCAGAGCCCCGTGTAGTTCTCTCTCTCTCCCCCCGCCCCCCCCGCAAGCCTCTCAGTGGGGATTAAGGTAGGGTCAGGAAGGGACTGTAGAAAAAAGCTACAGTTCTGAATAGGTGTTTGAATGCATAATCTATTTAGTGAATGCCTTCTCACTAGTAGTTTTCTAAGATGCTTAAACCATCTCAAATAGTTTAGCTACATCTGTTCTTGATTTATATGATCTCAATATTGACATTATAATTGAAATTAAGCTAAGTTGATTCTAGACTTCAAAGTTGCTGTTTTGCTTGTGACATACAATTATTTCATGGTTTTTCTCTCTCTCTCTCTCTCTGTCAGTTGTATTTTTTCCTCAAATATTAGGAAGAGTCTACACTATCCCTTTAGATCAAATAACTTCTAGTAATACTTGGATTGATGCCTGTATAAGGTAGATAATATAGTACTGTTGTAAATTGTGTTCGTGGGACTTGAAAGACTGTAAACAACCAGGATGCTGATTTCAGGTTTCATCCAAAATGGATCCCACAGGAAGACCAGCCAACCCTGCACCCTGAAGCTTGCAGTTGTGGATTACTGCTTTAGGCAGCTGCCTATTGATTTTGTTGTACGTCTGGCAGACCCAAACACACCAGACTTGCTGTGCATTCATAGCAGGCAAATGTGCTGCTTTTGGAATTCCAGTGCTTGTAGAATTGCTGTCTGGAACTTGGAATTAAATACTGATTTAGCATTAACAGTTCAGGAGATGGTGATCTTAACATTGCTTTCTGCGAGGATGTTCTGCAAAACATCCCTGTATATGTTGATGGACTGTAGTGCTGCTTGCCTAGTAAGAACAGATGGGTTAACACCACCCCATGTGTTAAGGTTCTGGAGAAAAGCAGATATGTATCTTCTGTACACAGGGTATGGTAGATAAGTATTTTGGCTAGGTAAGCAACTCTACTCAAGGAATGTTTGGTAGCACTTGCAGATGGGAAACATTAGTTACCTTTATCGGGGTCTGTGTTAATATCAGCTAATTAAAACACTGCCTCAGTCTGTTTCTTCCTCTGGAATAATTCATTAATTCATCTTTTTTAGCTGCAAATTTATAATGATCTAGTGCTATGTGCATTCAGAGGTCATTACTGCATGTCTGCTAAGCATTTGCAGTACTGGATATTTAACATTTACAGCTTACAATGCTAAAAATCCTAGTCTTCCATGTTGTTCGTGGGAAGCATGTTCTTGTGACTGATGTTTGTGACCTTGTTTTTCAGAAATACTTTGTGTTCCAGAATGTCACTTAGTGTGTACTTAACTTTAAATGTGTAATGTGAAAATTTAATTCATTTACTGATTCATATGTGCTTTTGAGGTTTTTCAATTTTAACAAAACAAGAACATAATGCAATATTCAAAGTATTTGGGAGAGCGAGTTAAAAGAAAAATAAATAAATTTTAAAAAGCTAGTTTTGAGATGGAAGCTATAGTTTTAGGAAACATCTGGAGCCAAAATAACAACTCAACTCTGGCAAAAGGGGGAGGGAGGGAGGGAGGGTGGGAGGTTCTGGCTTCTCCCTCTCATGCTCTGCTCCACTCACTCCCCTGCTCTTGCTACTTAAGCAAGTGCCACAGCTTTCCAGGTAATTGCCTGGCAGGTGGGTCCCACTCCCTAAAGCAGCAGAAGACCAGCTTGGGGGAGTGATGTTTCTTGCTGCGTCAGTGAGGCATAGAGCTTGACGTCCAGCGCCAGACAGTGCAAGGAAGACACAGGGCTAGTGCAGGCATGGTGGCGGGGAGGACGCAGAAACCCCACCAGATTTTGGGGGTTGGATTCTGAACTGCACCCTTCTTTAGGCTGAGACAATTAGATCTCCCATTTTAATTTAAGACCCCATTTTTTTTTTAGAATAGAACAGAATATTTCAGTTGGAAGGGACCTACAACGATCATCTAGTCCAACTGCCTGACCAATTCAGGGCTCACCAAAAGTTAAAGCATGTTATTAAGGGCATTGTCCAAATGCCTCTTAAACACTGACGGGCTTGGGGCATTGACCACCTCTCTAGGAAGACTGTTCCAGTGTTTGACCACCCTCTCGGTAAAGAAATGTTTCTTAATGTCCAGTCTAAACCTCCCCTGGCACAGCTTTGAACCATTCCCACATGTCCTATCAGCAGGGAGAAGAGATCAGCACCTCTCTCTCCACTTCCCCTCCTCAGGAAGCTGTAGCGAGCAACAAGGTCACCCCTCAGCCTCCTTTTCTCCAAAGTCCTTAGCTGCTCCTCATAGGACATGCCTTCCAGCCCCTTCACCAGCTGTGTTGCTCTCCTCCGGACACATTCAAGGGCCTTCACATCCTTCTTAAATTGTGGGGCCCAGAACTGCACACAGCACTCAAGGTGAGACCACACCAATGCTGAATAAGCGGGATAATCACCTCTTTTGACCGGCTGGTTATGCTGTGTTTGATGCACCCCAGGATGCAGTTTGCCCTCTTGGCTGCCAGGGCGCACTGCTGACTCATGTTGAGCCTGCGGTCGCCCAGCACCCCCAGACGCCTTTCTGCAGGGCTGCTCTCCAGCCACTCCTCTCCCAGTTTATACTTGTGCCTGGCATAACTCCGACCTGGGTGTAGGATTCAGCATTTGGAATTGTTAAATTTCATCCCATTAATCATAGCCCAATGCTCTCATCTAGATCCCTCTGCAAGGCCTCTTGTCCCTCAAGAGAGTCAACAGCACCTCCCAGTTTGGTATCATCAGCAAACTTGCTAATGGTGCATTCAACTCCTGAGTCCAGACTGTTGATAAATATATTGAACAGGACTGGCCCTAGGATTGAGCCCTGAGGAACACGCTGGTGACCAGTCACCAGCCAGATGTAGCCCCAAAAGGGAACTGTCAGAAGTGGGATTCGAACCCACGCCTCCAGGGGAGACTGCGACCTGAACGCAGCGCCTTAGACCGCTCGGCCATCCTGACATACAGAATACTGCTCCTACTACTGTATAATTTGTGTATTTGTAGATTTGTTTTTTAGTCATGCTATAATGTACTATTTTTCTCACACAGAGGATGTTAAAAAATATTCCAAACTAAAATGTATATTGTGTTGAATCTAATGTAACTATAATAACTGAAGTTAATTTGGTACATGCAGCTGTTTCATTCTGTGAGTACCTGAGGGTTAGTATGTTAAGAAAGAAGCAGGGACTGTTGGACATAAATTACGTATGCCATGTAGCAGAAGTTTGAAGGTGTACAGAAATGAATAAAAATGCAATATGTTGCACAAGGGCATTGCTTAAGGCTGATTTATTTCCTGTAATGTCTATGAAAATCCCCTTGAGACAGGTACAAGTTATTTATGGTGAGAGTTCTCTGTGACATTTGAAAGGGGACTGTGACACTGAAACAAATTGTATGTCCCCATGCTGCATTTTTATAGAAGGAATTCATGTACTTGAAAGCTGCATCCAGGAAGCTCTAAACATACAAATTTGGTCAGGATTTGGGAGTAAAAGTTAATACGGAAGGTAAGGAGGTATACTTGTTTGGGAGCATCAGCTTTAAAATCTAATGACTCTGTTTGGAATTTAAATTTAATAGAAAAATCTAATTTTGGAATGGGACAACCAGAAACTGACTATCAGAAATGACAAGTATACCTCTGGCCCCAAAATGTACTTATTCCCCAGAACCTTAACGAACAATATTTTCCAATGGCAAAAAAGGCTACAGTCTCTATTAGATTGGTCAGAAATTGATACTGATTTTATTTGGCACTGGTATTGGAGGAAAACAGTTGCTACCCTTTGGAGAAACCGGTTCTTCTGGTTCCAGTTGTCAATGTCTTTCTTGCCCTGGGGAGCCCGAAGTGCTGGACCCAGTAGTCTGATATGGTCTCGCTGGTGCTGAGTAGAGGGAAACAATGACTTGTCTTGACATGCTGGCCATGTCCTTCCTTGGACATACACAAGAGTTGACTGGACAAGGCCCTGTCTTGTCCTGACTTCAGAGTTAGATCTATCTTCAAAGTTGGCCCTGCTTTGAGCAAGGTGTTAGAGCAGGTAAGTGCCAAAGGTCCCCTGAGGCCTAAATTGTTCTGTGATTCTACAATTATGTGTCATAATTTTGAACAATTTTATGTAACAACACTCTTATGAATTGAGAGTATTAATGCTGTATCTTGGATATGTTGTTAAAGTGTCCTAAATTTTTGCATTTTTACCCTTGTACTCATTCTAGGGCAACAAGTAGTCTTCTGAGTCCTAACTGTATGCAAAGACTAGCCTATGTAACCAATATTTTTATAACATACTGGAAATTTTATGCTTCTTGTTATGACAGGAGAGAGAAGGTATGCTGTAATGCCTTTCAGCGTTCCGGTCTTGGAGAAAGAGCAGGCCTGGTTGACTTACTGGGAGGGATTCTTTTACAGGCAGAGGTGCAATTTCCCCGTATTTAGGATTAGTAATATATTTAAATGCTGTGGAAGCAGGGACTTGGTAACAAAGGTCACAAAACCTGTTTATCTGGAGTCAATAGTTTTGCCCAAATTGGAGTCCTAGCCAATGTGGTGGTGGTGGTGGTTTTTGGTTTTGGTTTTTTTTAAACCATAACTGGTGGAGTCGACAGAAACAGAATTATTCCGGTTTTGGTTAAGTCTTCTTGCCCCCTGTAGCAAGATGGGCAGAGTCCAATAAGCAGAAATACAGATGGCAGAGGTATGGCTGTCAAAGGCTGCTCACAGAGTAGCAACTCCAGAATGAGCTGGGGTTGCAACTTACACCCTTTCTCCCATCAGCCTGTAGCTATTTGGGTCTTCAGCCAGCAGCTCCAAAACCTTATGTTCACTACTCCAAGACACAGTGATGATGTAAAGCTGATTAAATATATCTTGAATGGCTGGGAGAAGTAACCAAATAGGTTTTTAATTTAAATCAAGTCTAAGTCATGAAGATAACATTACCTATTGGCTTCAAGACTCGTGGATTGCACAAGGAAGGCTCTTTGTGCAGAACTAAGTGCATACCAAACAGTGAAGAATCAGCCCAAGCCTACTCCTGGACAGCACCAGTGTCTCCTTTACCAGTGAGAATTTTTTGGCCCAGAACTTCAGTAGTTAACTCTCAGGCTGTTGCCCAAAAATCTGCTGATCTGGCCAACTTGTTGGTCAAAATAGTGGTATTTAGTTTGCAAAGAGTGGATTCAGCCCCAATTGTGACGTGAGGTGCATTGGCGTTATCCATCAGAAGGGTTGGCTCTACTGGTTCCTGAGTTGTTGTGGATGAGTGGAAGGTACCTCACTCAAATGCTATACCCACATAAGCTAATGTGAAAATGTCGGCAATGATCACACTGAATAATGGAGCTTCAAGTGCTGTTCACATTACAGTGAGTTAATGGATTTAATCAGAGTAACAGGAAACATTTTTTGGGGAAAACATCTTTCCTCAAACAGAACTCAGTAAAATACTAGTATTTTTCTTCTATTTGTATTTTTTTCCCTTGTGAGTTTACAGCTATTGTACCTACCTGTAATGTCAGTTGATGAGGTTCATGATTTTGTGGGTGTCACATGATGCTTCATAAAACTCTTTACAATTAGAAAGGGAAACAATATTTGTAAATTCTGGTTTTATTTCAGGCAAAATTCAGAGATAACAGGTAGCAACAAGGGGGTTTCCAAATTCACAAGCTTGGCCAGACACCATGCTTGCATGTGGGTACACAGTTTTTTTCTGGTTCTGCTCCAGCTTCTGGTCGTCACTCCCTAAACACTTTCTGGAGAAAGAGATTTAACTCAAGACCATTTACAGCTGAAATGATGTGCAGAATGGTCAGCTAAGCTGGCAGGTCTTGGGGCTGTAACCCAGCACAGCTGGTAAGAGAAAGTAATACGTACTCGTTGCCTAAGCTTACATCCATACAACCCTGTCAAAAAACAATGAAGCCGCAGGGGTCTGAATTTAATGGTACTATGCAGTTTTAATACTGATTTTGAAATTGTTCTTGTAGATGTCATGGTGAAGCTTACTGTGCTGTAGTGATTTACACTGACGTCAGTGTACAGTAGCAGCTGATCTATTTAAATGCTCCGGGTCCAGCATTGGAGATGAAAGGCATCACAACATCCCTTGATATCAGAGGCCTCTCCCACCGTTTCTGTCCCTCCTCTGTCACTTGATAGCCCCTCCTTGGTCATTCTGGGTTTCTGTCCTGCTTTAATCAAAGCCACTCACAAAGTGAGAGCATCTTTTGTGCTTTTGTGCTGTTCTTTCTCTGAATAGGAGAGTTGTTTTCCTCCTTATGTTTCAGGGCTCTCCCTGTGGGTCCTGAAATACTTACTAATTCAAAAAGAATGGCTGAATCCTGTGGGACCAATGCATCTCCTTCCAAAGAGAAAGTGGAGTATGTTATATGGATGATAATGAGGTTGAACGTGGTTAAATGGAGACTTGCTTTAAAAATATGATGCCTTTTCAATATTTTCATAACTTCACATTTTGCCCCTAGTTCTGCAAATGCAAATGTGCTTAACTTTACAGGTATCACCAGTCCTGTTGTCAGACCTTTTTGGTAGCATGAACAGTAATAGAAAGCAATGCATAGTCTCAAAATGTTGTCAGGAACCTGGGAAGGTCTCTTCCTGTTCCGTGTCATCTTCAGGGACCAGACTCAACTCCTTTATATTAAAAATCTATCTACATCAGTAGCAGAAACAGATTGCGAGCTAGAAACAAGACTGCTGTGCATCACATCCATGTCATCTCAGCTGCCATCTGTCTTTGCAGCAGAACTTCAAGTCTTGTCGTGGTTACAGGTAGGAATGGGCTTGAATAGTAATAGAGGCTTTGTCCTGGGTATATTCCAGCCATTATAGTGGGAATTACAGAGTTGAGGGGGGCAGCTGAGAAAAAAAATGATCTTTGTCTTACTCTATTCACATGGGTCTTCTCTATGAAATAACTCATCCTCAAAACACCTTTTAAGTACAAATGCTCGTAAACCTCCTTTGAATTAAGTACATTTCCTTAAATTCCCAAAATTAGTAAACTACATTTGAAGGTATAAAGCAGGTTAAATGTGTGGAACCCTGTGGTGGTTATAGGAAATTCAGAATACTAGAGAAGGCTGGCATAGCATGTCTGCACTCTGTGATGATAACAGAAAATGCCTCAGGAGTGTATGTTAATCAGCAGGATCCAGAAGAGGTACAGCATGTGTGTGTGTGGAAGGGGAGGGAGAATTCCGTCTAGCCCCTGAAACTGATGCCGAGTATCGGCTTTTTTTTCCCTCCCAAATCACTATTCCATCGTGAACTTGAGCACCAACTGGAGAGCTCTTTTCTCTGTGATTGCTGCCTGTTAAACTGGAATAATTTTTTTTCATTATACTTTTAATTCCAAAGTGTAAATTGGGGAGTTCTTCAAGACAAAGAGATAGAACTGCCTTGGTTTTAATAATCATGTCTGCTGTTCACAAGAGTCATGAGCATGGGCTTTTGTTCCTGTTTAGGGTAAGGTGTTAACAGCTGTGAGGATAGTGGTGGATTTCTTGTCCGCTTTCATTAGAATAAACTCAAATGAAGAGCCGAGCTCAGTCCTGTTCCCAACCTGTCCTCTTCCTGTCCAGTAACCTTTCAACTCCCATGGATAAAAATAGTTACATTTATGACTGTAAATAGAGGGTGTGGATGTGGGTGTGTATTTAACATGGTTGCAGTAAAAGGTAACTTGATAGCTGACACTGGGACAGAACCTGACCTGCAAAATCCTAATTACTAATTAATGAGTAAGCATCTAACCTGACTTTCAGCTTCCAGCTCAAGTGTTCTAGCAATGAAAGATATCCTTGTGCTTGTTTGGAAAAGGAAAAAAAAAAAAGAGAATCTGTAAATCGTTCGAGATGTGGTAAGCATGGAAACTCATAATGACAGAATAACTATATTTTATTGTTAACAGTGAATTTATTTTAATTTTTAGATGACAAATTCCTAAAATATTTCAAGCACAACTGCACACTTAGACTCTGTTAAGTTCTGTCCTTATTTATAAAGGCAATAGCAAACAAACTATTGAACCTGAAGGAGCTAAGTGTTGCAGCCTCGCGGTAATTAGTTGATGTTAAAAAATCAGATGCTGTTCTGTTTCCCAGACTCTCAAGTGGAAGA
>VYZW01001478.1:0-31737 GCA_013401315.1 Balaeniceps rex | reverse complement strand
CTTAGCAAAATTCTATGAAAACTGTAAATCCCAGATCTGTTGGTAGTGGACACTTGGATACTAGTTGTGCTTGGTACCTCCTTTTGCACATTCCAGCCTTTCTTTCCTCTCCAGATGGAAAGGATGGGGCCTGTGGCTATTCGCTCTCTGATACACAAGTAAATGTTGCTTCTTAGGTGCAGAGGACAGAGGTAATGCACTTCCAGCTGATNTAAAGAGAGAGAGTGTATTTTTTTCTTTCCCTCAAAAGACTGTCTGTTTGCATGATTAATATGTTCCTTGCATACTGTGAAGAGGGAATCTCTGCTTCTCTCTGAGATCCATGCTGACTCCCCATCGTTTGCTCTCCAAACTAACATAAGGACTATTTATGTTTTCAGCAAAAAGAAATCATGCTGGTTTTGCATGTGGTTTTCTTGTTGACATTTTAGAAACTGTTTTAGGCTCTTCTTAATATTTAGACAAACTAATATGTTTGCTTTTTGTGGTGTTGCTGTTGACATTTACTAAGGGAATTGCTGAAGATGTTAACAACTTCCCAGCACAGGCATGCTGTAATGGAATAGTTCTTTGCTTGTGGTCTTGACACAAATTCCTCTTAACTGATGTTTTTGCTGAAAGTAATGTGATTGTGATAACTTATGTGAGTTGGGGTAAATGGGAATCAGCCCTGGCTATTTTGGGGAGCATAAATGTCTGCTAAACTCCCTAGTGTTTTGCTTCTTGCAGCTATAACAAGCAGAAGGTGCCAATTTATTGTGTGCATCAGAGCCTCTGTGCTGCACAAACATCTGCAGTGCAGAGCAGGAAGAAAGTCCGCCAGGAGCATTGGTAATTGGCTAAGCCTGACGGCCAGGAGAGCTAGTAACTCAACCAAAAAAAATTGGTCAGTTAGAGGCTTGGCTAATTTTGAAGACAGTAGCCATGAAAAACAATCACATAGCAGAACTTGCCCTTACATGTGTAGCGTATGCCCCAAGGGCACTGTAGGTTAGACACAGATTGATGTTACTGTGAGTTTGCTTTTTTAAGCCACGCTTTTGAACCTATGCACTGCCATATCTTTAATACCTGGTCAACACAAACAATTAACCCAGGACTATCAACTTAGAGAATTTATTTAACCTTTTATGTGTGAAGGGTTTGAAGACTCTTCAAGCAGGTTGGGTTTTGTTCTGGAATCCCTGATTAAAAGTATGAAGCTCTTACATGCAGCCAGACAGCCAGTTTAGCCTGTGGTCTGTATTAAAAATACCCACATTGTTATCTACAAGAATCAGCTATAGCTTACAATCTTTTAGCAACACAGTATCTTTTTCTGACTGGTCACCGTGTATTGCAGCTTTGGAACAAGTTTTCCGCAAAACACATTCCTATCATAAAATGGTTTTGACTGAAAAGCATTTCTGTTTCTGGGATTATCCTAACCTCAGCTGTTATATCCTTTGCGTTTTCAGTGAAATAGTAGAGAAACTTGTTTGCAAGATGGTCGTGCAGCAGCATTTTGGCCATGATGTTTGCTTCATTTCCGAGCCCTTTGGCGGAGGCTTGGGGAGAGGCAGTCTTTGTTGGTCTGTGGCTGTTTCCCTGCCTTGAGAAAGGACAAAAACTGTCAGGAAGAAAGATATTCATCCTAAGGGTAGACTCCAGTTACATTAAATAGAATAGCAGCCACTTGGAGATGGGACTGGAAGGCAGCCAAAAGGACACTGTGAAATTTTTCAATAGTCTGTCCCTATGCCTGTCTTCCAGTGATCGACAGAATGTAATTTCAACCTTCAAACTGTTGACTGCAACCAAAAGAAAGTGCATGCTGTTCCAGCTCTATTTTAAAGGGCGTTGTAACCTAGATGAGAAGATACTCTTCTCTCAAATGTGCATGTTGTTCTACTATTGCAGTAAATCATTGCAGATATCACTTCTTACTGGCTTAAGTAAATTGTCCTTTTGACTGTCTTGTATGTGTTTTGTAAGAAAAAAATTTGGCCTTGACAGTGGATATGACATAATTTCAACGAGTGCTTTCATCTCAAAGCTATCTTTTAAGATGATATGGCTCTCCTAGTCTTTATGAAAATATTCCTAAAGGGAATATATATATAAAAAATATTCTGTATATATATTCTGTGTGTGTGTATATATATATACTGTGTTTCCAGAGACTCTTTGATAGCATCTGATTCTCAGATGGTCCTTGCTACTTGTAACATTAGCTGGAGGTGGTCAGCCTGGAATTGCCAAGTGGAGCCATATTTTGAGGCATTAGTGTAGTGACGAGATCAACGGGCGTTCCTTGTAATGTCTGCAAAAGGGTTTAATTTTAAGTTTTAACTTCTTTATGAAAATCTCTCAGGTTTATGTATGTAAAGGCAGATGGCCTGTGACTTACAGCAAGTTACAGCCTCATGAACCTCCAGCAATTTTGTGTGTGTGCTTGCAGTAATATCTATTTCTTCCTAGTGAGAGATCCCTGTAGCCTCATGTCATTGTATGTGAGGCATAACCCATTGAATCTGGTGGTGCTACAAGGGCTTCATCTCAGCCGAAATGAGATCAGAACCAGGTCTGTTATCACTTGGTTTCGGGCACTGCTGTTCTCTCCCCAGTGGAATCACTACATATGTTTTCTGAGAGAGGAGGAGCTGAGCCCTTTTTGATTTTAAAACATTGCAGTTTAGTGAAAGCAGTGATATGGGGATATATAAAAAATAAAAAGTTGCATTACCTAGATGGTTCCTTAATAAAAATCTCATTTCTACTGTCAAATATTTTGGATCTTCTCTGTTAAATTATGTGTATTCTAATATTTGTGTAGTGTGTTGTTTTGTGTTTTCTTTCCTGCTGAAATGTACAGTTGTATTTGTAATGCCATTTAAAAAAAGGCAACCCTCTGCCCTTTCTTTGTACACATAATGTTAGGGTAATAGTTGCTTCAGTAAATAGGAAAGTAAGAGGTGGGAGGTGCCCTCTATGAATGTGTTGTGGATGTAAAGAAGTAAAGATGATGTTCAGCTTCAGAATGATGAGCTGTAGGGTTCAGGAATGAAAGATCTTAGGTACTATAGGTACACGTAAGGGTTCAGTTACCACTGAATAATGATTGCACAAAGCTTTTAATGTACTTTATTCTTGGCTTCCCACAGAGTAACTTGCTCTGTTTTCCAGGTAGGTGTCAAAGTACAGGGCAGGTAAATGATCTGCCCAAAGCCCCATGGTCCCGCCTAGGCCATGGACAATCCCTGAAAGTGCCAGTAAGTATGGCACTTATTATGAGATATATGGGATGTTGCACAAATGTAGAGTCTTGTCTAAAGTCCCCAGCGACCACAGCTAGTAATTATGAAGAGCAGCAGTTACCACTGTGAGTAGTCCATTAGCTTCGACAGAAACTGTGTTGGTGCATTCAAGGGTAAAATAATGTCCTTCTGTTTTTTCATTAAATGTAGGTAGGCTGCATTCTGCGGTGCTAAAAATCTGGTTTTATGACATGTTGGCAGCTAAAGTGGTCTTCGGGCCAGATAGTTTTACCCAATAAATTTTTTTAACTGTGTGGCAGATAGAGGAGAAAGAGCCATTTAATAACCACCTTTAAATTTGGTATTTGGTAAACGCACTAGAATCAAGTGCTCTGGCTCAGATTTCTGTCTCACTGTGCGTGTGCAGACTCTGTTGCTTCTAAAGACCATGATCTATGAGATGAACATAATGACATATTTTCTGTAACGTGGATTTCATGGCTTGCTGGCAACGGGGCTCCTGGACTTAAAATGGGTGCTGCTGTTAGCCACGTCCATCCCGGGGGTCCTTCAGGAAGACAGGGCATTGTTCAGCCAGAGCTGCATCTTATGCCTCAGTGTTACACAGGCCTGCAGATGCTGATTACTTCCCAATCTGTTTGTCATGAAATGTCCATAAAATTTTCTATTATAACTCCTTTGTGAAAACATCTAGCTGGTTATAAGTACTCTGCTTTCCTTTTTTTCCCTCCTCTGTGCAAATTATGGTAAGTAAATGAGGGCCAAGAAGATGACTGAATGAATAAAGGGAAGGAGTCAGACAAAAGAGAGGTGAAAGGAGTGGGAAGAGTATGAGAGGGTGAAAGAAAACAAGGGACAGAGCTGAGAAAAAATGAAGTTACATATGTATAAATATTTTGATGGCTCTAGGAAAATGAATAGATTCAGGACTGTACATTAAGGAAAGAGGTAGCACAACAGAAATTAAAATGTTTTAAATATGGGGAAAACATTCCAGGTGTCTTACATCACAGGAATAAGTTTTCGTTTCTTCTGAGTATTTAAGTGTAGAAAATCAAATTGAAGCAAAAATAGAAAAAGGAAAACTGCAGTGGACTGCAGAATGAAGGCGAAGGTGATCAGAGAAGGAAGAAGAGCAGAGAGCAGAGAGGGAAGGCTGCCTAACTTCACTTTGCTCTAGTGTATTTTATGCTCAAGGTCAAAACTTAGGATCCCAGACATCTTCAGACTGCCTCTCCTAGTATTGTTTTTGCCTTTTTTTTTTTAAGAACACAAATGCTCTCTTAAATAATTTTGTGTTTTTCATTCTTGTTGAGGTACAATTCAAAATACGGTAGTTAAAAAATTTATTTTGTATACATTGCAGCTGTCTCTCCTCATTCCACTCTCCCTTCACAGAAACAATGCAGGTTTTTTTTACGAAAAGGGAAAAGTAAGATGATTTTTTTTTTGGAAAGGGGGCAGCAGTTAGCATACCATAGGGAAGTATGGACTAGCTGGACCTTGGAAGTTTCAATAGCTAATTCTCCAGGTTTTTGCAGGCATAAGGTACTATATTCAGTTCTGAGTCCCCAGTACAAGAAAGACATGGACCTGTTAGAGCAGGTCCAGAGGAAGACCACAAAAATGATGTCCTGGTTTCAGCTGGGTTAGAGTTACTTTTCTTCCTAGTAGCTGGCATAGTGCTGTGTTTTGGATTTAGTATGAGAAGAATGCTGATAACACACTGATGTTTTAGTTGTTGCTAAGTAGTGCTTAGACTAGTCAAGGACTTTCTTTTTCAGCTTCCCATGCTCTGCCAGGTGCACAAGAAGTTGGGAGGGGGCACAGCCCAAGATAGTTGATCCAAATTGACCAAAGGGCTATTCCATACCATATGATGTCACGCTCAGTATATAAACCAAGGGGAGTTAGCCGGGGGGCAGCGATCGCTGCTCGGGGACTGGCTGGGTGTCGGTCGGCGGGTGGTGAGCGGTTGCATCACTTGTTTTCTTTTCCCTGGATTTTGTTTGTCTCTCTCGTTCTCCTTTTCATTACAATTGTTATAGTTATTATTATTATCATTATTACTATTACTATTATTATTATTATTGTTATTACTATTATTATTTTTATTTCAATTATTAAACTGTTCTTATCTCAACCCATGGGTTTTCTTACTCTTGCCCTTCCGATTTTCTCCCCCATCCCACCGGGGAGGGGGAGGGTGAGCGAGCGGCTGCGTGGTGCTTAGTTGCCGACTGGGGCTAAACCACGACAAATGATCAGAGGGATGGAACACCTCTCTTATGAAGAAAGGCTGAGAGAGGTAGTGGTGTTCGGCCTGGAGAAGAGAAGGCTCCAGGCAGACCTTATTGTGACCCTTCAATATATAAAGGGGGCTTATAAGAAAGATGGAGAAAGTCTTTTTACCAAGGCATGTAGTGACAGGACAAGGGACAATGGTTTTAAACTAGAAGAGGGTAGATTTAGATTGGACATAAGGAAGAAATTTTTCACAATGAGGGTGGTGAGACACTGGAACGGGATGCCCAGGGAGGTTGTGGATGCCCCATCATTGGAAGTTTTCAAGGTCAGGTTGGACAGGGCTTGGAGCAACCCGATCTAGTGAAAGATGAGTCTGCGCATGGCACGGGGGTTTGGACTGCGTGATCTTTAAAGGCCCCTTCTGACCCAAACCATTCTGTGATTCTATGGTTCTATATTCCTTGTAGCCCAGGGGCTCTGCCCTCTTGAACATCAAAAAGATTTTCTCTATTGATTAGCTTATTAATTTAGAAAACTTTACCAGTTCTATTGATATTTGATTAATCTGATTAATTTGAAAGGAATGTCTCTATTTAGAAACTTCTAAAACTACCCTTAGTATCTCTTCAGTAAAGGTTGTACTAGAAATATCAGTTACCTTGGTATCATGTGGTATCACTGCAATACAAAACCCGTTGATAGAGAAACACAAATAAAACCTGCAACAGAACTCCTGTAGCATGACTGTTGTTGTGGAGCCAGAATAACGCTCTTTGTAGGTGATTCTCTTGGGCTTTATTTTTATAATAAACTTTCTATTTTTCAAGTTTACATCTAACGTTGCTACATTTATAACACCGTGAAGAAGATGATACAGTAATTGAAAGAAAACATCTCTCAATTTCTTTGTGCATTATGCTTGTTTTCAGCCAATAAATGAACCTGCGCACTGATCTACTTGAGTAGCCCAGCTCAGGGCAATAACTGCTGGTTCTGAAGAAAATGTTTTTGTTATTTGCCTTACAAGGAAGTTTCTTGATTGACAGTTGCACTTTGTTTTGTTATAGGCAATAATAAGTGAATGCAATGCTTCCAAGGGTTAGAATTGCAAAGCCCAGAAATCATCCTGCTAGATGTTTCTTCGTACCGTATTATCTGGTAAAAGCAGGAGTTATGGAGTATCCAGAGTTGCTTAGCACCTGACAGGATAAGGCTCTGAAATGGTCTCTGCCTGTCCCAAGCTTCTGAATCCATTTCCACTGACATTTTGAATAATTTTCTAACATGGTAACCAGGTAATGCTTGTCCTTGATTCAGTGAGAAAGTTCTTTCCTGGATTGAAACTTTAAATATATATTCCTAAAACTGTATTTGGTTTTTCTATGAGCATGAGATTAATCTTCCTGTTAGGTTTCTCCTGTTCTTAAATTTGTCTCCTATTTGTAGCCATTTTCATATTAATGGCAACTTTACACTGTTTTATGGTTCTAAGTAAGTGATATTTTAGTTGGAATGGAACAAAATCCATTGTGAATGAGCTGGTATGATAATACACCAAAAAAATAACCAGTTATTTCATTAGAAGCATGTTTTCCCTATTCCTAGAGGCTGTCTTAATTTCAATCAGTAGTGTTAAGAACAGAAGATAGAATTATAATATAAGTCACTTATTAGTGAAGATTTCATTTCCTATACTGAAATATAATTACGTAGGGTAATACCAGTAATATTGTCTATCATGTGATATAGGAATATGTGCCTATTTAAATCTATGCTGTCTCTGTGTATTGTATTACCTTCACAATAATTCTTTAATTTGGATGTTCCTTACATAGTGTTTGGGTTTTCAAAACAGCGTTTCTGTCTGATCTTCCTGATCACACCTATCTGTCCAATCAGCTCTGTGAATATATAAAAACGTGCATCTGGTTGATGAGTATTTTGTTGCCGGGGCCTGATTTTCATTGCCAATTTGAGATAGCTGACCTTTGTCTGTACAGGGGAAGTAAAGTTGTGCTGATTCTTGATGTTCACAATGTAAAGAGGTCGGTGGGGAATATAGGCAATGATATGTTTGTTTGAATCACTAGGAAGTGGAGGAGCAGAAAAAGGAGAAGGTACACAAACCAGTGGATAGCATTAGTAAAGATCATTTAATGCTCATACTGCTTTTTGTGTTATAAGGCAAAATATTCATTTAAAAGAATTTAAAAGGTGATGGTTTTATGCCTACCAAAAATATATGTATTTTTTTAACACAAAACGTAATTAATCTGTGGAGCTGATGCCACAGGGGCAAAAGGTCTAGGGAATACAAAAAGGGCTTCACATTCACTCAGCGGTAATGAAACACTCAGGATTTTGTTAAGACAGAGTGATGCTTTTACTGAGGAATACCAGAAAAATCCTCATTACTTCAGGAATGAAACTTCTGGCTGACTACAGTCTGGGAGGAAGCTTTCTTTGGGTTCTGCTCATTGGTGCTGGCCGCTTGTCAGTAACAGGACCTCCATTCTTACGCTGGATTTCTACATTGTTTTTTGTAGCGTTTTAATTCCCTTTATGTGATGGGGCTAAATCTGGACACACAACTCATGCTAGAAAAAAGTAGGCATAAAGTGAAATATCATTCTAAAAGCACTGCCTTCTGCCAAGGTTACTTCTAAGGTCATGGCCAAGCAAAGAGGATAGTGCAGACACCGCAGCTAGAGCCCACCATTCCATCCCCTTCCCATTTTGGCAGTGAAAGAAAAGCATATTAGATGAAGGTCTAATGAGTCACATCAGCTGACATGTCATCTGCCATAATAATGGACCACTGTCGAAACGTAATAATTCATATTTCTGTGTGTGGTGTTTATGTACAATTGAACAAAAATTTACCCAGAAAATTAAGACATGTATTGCCATTATTGCCTCTTTGTTTCTGTTCTGGTTTCTCTTGGGTCATACAGAGGGTGTGCGTTTTTATTTCAGCATAGAACTACTTCACCTACTAGAACGGTTTTTGTCTTTTTTCCTGATTATTTTTGTTTTGCAATAGTTAAATGTTTGCTCCATTGTGCTAATGAAAGGCATGAGTTCAGGTTTTCAGTGCTGAAGTGCTGCTTTATTACTGCCTACTGCATATCCATCTCCGTCATCTGTTTGTTCTTAAACTTGCCAATTCTTTTTAATGTGTTGCTTTTACGTGTCTAAATGGATCAGTGATGCCATGAGGCTGAGTGGGATTGTCCCAGTCTTCTTGATTTCTTTCATAAAAATTACTGACTTTTAAACTCTCTTTCAGAGTTTAATAATAGCCACTTTTGATATAACAAAAAAAGAGAGCCTAGACTTTTAAGAATATTCCAAGGAGGCTATAAAACAGACTATCAGATTACTGTTCACTTGAAATGATCATAGTGATAGAGAGTTGAAAAGAAAATTTGCATAACTTTTCAAACAGGAAAAGAAAAAAGACAAGATTGATATCATTATGTCAAATGTTATGCTGAAGGGTCTTGCATTTCTTTTCTTACAGTTCTATTTGGCCTGCTGGGTTAATGGAGGGTGATAAGTCATGCTGGACTCACTTCTTGCTCTAGGTTCCGATTTTCTTTTCTCATGTTGAACTTTTAAACATAAAAATTTTCAGCTGGAGAAAAGATACCTGAATTGATCTGGTTATTTGATGGTTGCAAACAATTACTTGAGAGTATGATTTAGAGCTAAGAACTGTAATGGCACTAAATTTAAGCAGTCAGAAAATTCCTGGATTAAATGTAAAGATGATTGGAAGAGTTTAATTCGTGATGCACTGTTGAGTCTTAAATTCACTGTGTAGCAGAAAAAATGTAACTGAGAATAAAAGGAGAAAGAAACCACTACATTTTCTCCTGTGAGCCAGCTAACAGAGAAGTTCTACAGCCTTCCTCACATTTTATACCTGGACTTAGATATTCATGTACAAAATGTAGAAGTCATAAAATATTCCATATACAAGATGGAATACATACAATTTTTTCTGAGGGACATTCCTCTTTCTGTAGACTTTAGTAGTGTAGAGTAATCCCCTGGAAGGTACAGGAAAGAACGTGAAAACTGATAAACTGAAGAGAATTTGAAAAAGGAATGTGAAGATGGTGGATTGACAAGTTATGGAGGTGATTTTGGTCCATGAGAATATAGTAACACTTCTCAGTGATTATGCCCTGAGGATACCGAATATATCTTTATTCCTGTTTCTCGTCCCCACCCTCCCTTCACATGCATCACCCAGTGGGTTATCAGTGGACTTTCTGGTTATAAGATTAGACTCTCATTAATAAGTTACACGAGCTTAATGCTAAGCCCCAACTCTGAATGGTTTTGTGTAATACAGGGGAGGAACTCCATTCCCTGTGTAGGTGAAAGTTCGTTGAATATTGTTTAAAATAGGAATCACTTGAGAAAAAAAAGCCTAATTCCCAGAGGAAATTACTGAGGCATTTAGTTGGATAAAGGAGCTTTTAATTTTTCTGCATTGGATGTCATCTTACAAAATTGCTGAGAATTTTGCTGCTGATGTTAGCAGAAGCAGGTTCAATGCCTGGATGATTTCTTTATTAATTGATGTTAGTGTTAGGAATTATCTCCTTATTTTAGCTTGACTTCATTCTTTCTCTTGTGTTCTTTATCACAGTTTATGACAGCAAAAAGGCTTGGAAAGGATTAATAAGTCTGTCCCTCTGCTACTTAAAACTGTTACCCATGTTCCATCTTTATAACGATTGCTTAAATACCCCTTTCTGCCATCCTCATTTTCTAAGACTTTCTTTCTGTATGGACATATAAAATAGTTCTAAGGGAAGGTACAAATATATTAGGGGAAGCTTTTTTTCCTCCTCCGTATCTCCCAGAAGCCAGCCCCACTTCTGGAGCAGGAACACTATGATAATATATCACAGGCTTGTTATATTAATTACTGTACAATATATCACAA
Source organism: Balaeniceps rex (assembly GCA_013401315.1). Lineage (NCBI taxonomy): Eukaryota > Metazoa > Chordata > Aves > Pelecaniformes > Balaenicipitidae > Balaeniceps > Balaeniceps rex. Next base: position 21,270 of record VYZW01001478.1, on the reverse strand, counting down.
GCTGCTAAGGTCTTGTTCTACAATAAGGCTACCAGTTGTAACGGCACCATGAGGAGATTTAATAGCATTCATGCAGAACCCGCTTCGTCACCGCTTTATAGTATGTGAGATAACAGTTCAATAAATATTCTGGGCCAGCCTAGATGAATTGAACATTGAATGTAAAATGTAAAATACTTCTTTGGTTTCTGGCCAAAGGTATGGGACACGTACTGTGCATTTGCAACCCCTGCATGATCAGGATTTGGGTTTTGTTCCATAGACAAATGATTGTGTTGCTACGTGTTGGCTTCAAATTATTTTAGTATAATTATTGCCCTTGTTGGAGGCAGGTTTTAAACCAACAAACACATGTGACCATGTATTGTAGAATACGGTGTATTACAATCACTGGAATATGTTACAAACTAAGTGTTCCGACTTCAAAGGGAATTGCACATTTAGGCAATTCTATAATATTTTCTTAAAGCCGAGCTAAGCTGATTCCACATGACAGCAGTCTTAATGAGGCTTAATAAACAGTACGGTTTGTAACCTCAGGCCAATGGCTGAGCAGAAGCTGAGAGCAGGGCTACAGCTTTAGCGAACCCATTACTGTGAAAGATGCTGGATCCTAGAGCAGCCTGAGTCACTCATTGCAAAAGAGATGAAGCTCCAATAAATACAAATGAATATCCAAGGTGACAGGTGACAACTTTGTGCATATGTGATTTTCTCTGATTTGACAGTGCCTTGATATAGTCTTAAGGCATGTGGCTTGCTAGCAGTCATTTACATTTTTAGCCATTGAAACTTCTGTTTTACTCGCAGACATTAACATTTGGGGCTTGTGGTTTTGTGTAAGTATTAAAAATTTCCTTTGCTTACTTTTTGGGCCTAATTCTCAGATCTACTCAAGATCTAGAACAACCCCTATAAACTGTTAGGATAGTCAACAATGCTGAAATGCATATGTTTTTTCTGCCAAGTTATGCTTATTTTTATTAAATTCTTCTGAAGGTGAATTGATATAGGAACTTGCATGGGTGTGAAATGTCTTCAGTCACTTGATGACAAGAAAGTAGTCTTGAGCTGCTTGTGGCAAACCCTGTTGCAGGCCAGTTCATTCCCTTAAGTTGAAAACAAAGAGCAAATTACTCTGTCTTGATTTTGCTAGTCCTTTAATTTTTCCTATCCACTTTTTAAAAACAGTTATTTTTAATAAATAACCCTGAATTTGTTATTTCATTTAGAGACTTTGGTACATCTGCAAGGAAACAATATAATCATTTCCTGGAGTCAGATATAATATTAGCACATGTTAAAACAAGTTCTTCTCTGGCATTAATGTAATATAAACTGGTTAACATTCTGCGGTATTCCTGCTTTTGCAGTGTTGTGGATAGAAATCAGTAGCAATATTGAATTACCATAAATTTACCATGCAACTGTCTATTGAGGTATGGGATAGGATTATCAAATCCTTCCATTTCTTGTTTTGCCCAGATTAAAATTTGAGCACGTTGAAACTCCCAGCCTTAAGCTACCTTGTGTTTTCCAGCGTGGGAGAAAGTATTCTGGGATTTTGAGCCCAGCACATCTCAAGGCCAGTTTAAATCACACAGTCACCTCCTGAGTTACAAACTTCCCACAGCCATTGGTTGTTTCCTACCCTTGGGGCCCATTTCCCCCCACCAGCACATCCATTGGCCTGGAGCCCCATGAGGATCCTCCAGAAACGGAGTCGGCATTCCCCGCGAACAAGGTGAGGAAATAGTGGTTAAAAGACCACTAGAGGCAACGTAACTCCTCTTTTAAGGTGGCTCTCCTAGTCTTTATGAAAATATTCCTAAAGGGTCTCTGGAAATACGGTATAAATGGATTTAGGGACTGAAAAGAATAGGAAAGAGCAGAGCTGTGTTGTTTAAGCTTGAAGTGAACAGGGATGCTGAACCAACTCTGTGGCTGGTTTTGTGTATCAAAGGTATATATATCAAATTAAACAGAAGACATGGTGGCACAGGATAAAAAATTCGGTACTCTACAAGAAAACAGGCAGAGATTTGTTTACATTGGGGGGAATAGTATATAACGTTCTGGACTGTGTATTCATATTTCCCTGAGATAATCTTATCAAAAAACCTTAAATCTGAGCAGTTAACCATGTGCCGAATTTGTGATTCTTAAATAAGTTTTACCTGTCAGCTTTGCAAAGTTGCTGAATCACAGTTTAAGTGGTTAACACTGAAATACAGGCTGATAACAGGTTTACCATTTACGCTTTTGATCTTCAACCTAGTAAGATGGCAGAAAAAGATGTTAAAATAACATGGAGCTAGTGCAAAAAGATTATGCAATCAGATGCTGTTGCCTATTTAGTGCAGTTAAATTACCGAATGGCAACAACAAAGCATAAGTTGTCATCTGCTGACATTTAATTCAGCGGAAAACAGGAAAAATGCACTGTTAAAAAGTGATATCAGAATCACTAGGGATTTGCACAGATACAAAGAGGCAGTGTCCTGGTTTCAGCTGGGTTACTTTTCTTCCTAGTAGCTGGCATAGTGCTGTGTTTTGGATTTAGTATGAGAAGAATGCTGGTAACACACTGATGTTTTAGTTGTTGCTAAGTAGTGCTTAGGCTAGTCAAGGACTTTCTTTTTCAGCTTCCCATGCTCTGCCAGGTGCACAAGAAGTTGGGAGGGGGCACAGCCCAAGATAGTTGATCCAAATTGACCAAAGGGCTATTCCATACCATAAACACAACAAAACCCAATATGGTTAGTGTCCTGGGCTCTACCGCCACTTCACAAAACGATTCAGTTTGTATTTACATTTGGGAATGACGTCCTCAAATAGTGATGGCATTGCAAGAAATGGTCTGGTGACCACTTAACATCATCACTCAGACCATGAAGGGACAAACCACTGCTTTTTAATCACTGGAGGAGGGGAAATGAATTATACTAGTACACTATTTTGCCTTAGAAGGCGTCAGGCATGGTACAGTGCAGACTGAGATGTCTGGGGCGAGTCACAAAATGCAAAGTGAACTTCTACTGGGTATATCAAACATTCGGAGTTCCAGGCGGCAGTGCCCATAATCTGAGATTAAACAAGTGTTGCTAGTTTGGTTTTGCAAGCAGATTGATAGTTGGTATTTGATATTGTTCTGCAAGTGGTTGTTGTTCATGGTTATCTTCATAGGAACACAGCAAATGTCTCCTTCCAAAGGAGACTGGCATGAAAATAGTTGTATTATGCAGAATGGTTTTATAGTGTCATTGCCTGTTGAGTGTCCTTGCTAGGTTAAAATACACGTATGGAAGGAAGACGGTCGTGGTCATCTTCCTTGCCTGTGGTAAACAAGAGGTTTTATAGGCCTAAAGCTATTTAAAAAAAAAGCAGGTAACTGATCCTAACATATTATTTAGGATAATTTTTCCTTGGAGTAAGGCTGTGCGTTTGAGGTCTCTAGTTGCTAAACCATGAGTAACTTAGTAATAACATTTATTAGTACTGCCACGACTTTTGAAATGTCTATAGACATCTCTGTCACACGAATGTGATGCCATGGCTTTGTGCACCTTGTTGCAACGTAGCATCTGGACTAATGCTAGGCCTGAACTCAAAATGATCTTGTATTTTAAAGAAATTGGCACCTGATGCCTTTTCCAGTGTTGCTGTTTCTGTGCTCAGGAGTATGTGATCACTGACTTGGGGAAACGAACAGGGCAGCTGTGCAGAACTCCAGAATTTCAGTTGTTCCATATTATGAGTTGCTGGCATATTTATTGAATCAGAATTTATTGCTGTTCCCCATCTCCATAGAAGTTTAAAAGGACAAAAAGCTAAAATCGACTATAAATCTAGAACGTAATCTCGTATGATGCGTATGTCTGTAGGCCCTGAGGCCAGTTTTCCTGAAGGTATCCCATGGGAAGTCAAGGATCATTCCAATTTGCCTGTTGTACCTTGTGATATATTCCTGCCACTGTGACAGTAAACCAAGAGATGAAGTAATTTGGTTTTGAGTGGAGATGGATGAGGGATGTATAATAGTCTATGCCAGGCTCAGATATTTTCCTGTAGTGGAAGGAGAGCGCTCTCTCCTCTCCATTAGTATCATGTATCTTTGTGGTGCTTGGGACAGATTTTGGGTGGGTGGGGAAATTGTACTGGCTGGAGTCTCATCACGTTGCGCATGTGATTGTGGCCATACATGTGTGAAACCCCCTACCCTCAGCCAAATGAGGGGTGAGCCACCTTTGCTGCACTCTTCCTTATGCAAACAAGGCAGTGCAAGAGAAGACATCTCAGTAATCCAGCCAGGGTGGATTGGCAGTACCGGGAATGAAGGACAAGGAGCAGTGGCTGTTGATATCCTTACTGATTAATTCTCCCTTCGCCTTGAGAGTCTCAAGCTTACTTCTGTGTACTTCAGTTACTAAAAATTACGTTCTAAGTTCCTAACTGCAGGCAAGTTTTTATGAGTGAGTGGTGTAATTCTTGTGATCAAAGCATGAGCTTTGTTTTTTCAAAATAATATACAAGCATCAATGAATTGTTCCCATGTCTGTTGAAGCTTCTCTCTCATTCTCAATATCAGAGAAATAATGCCCTTTCTTTTTTCTTCTCAAATTAGATTTGCTGTTTGATTGATATTCCTTTTAGAAGGAAATTCAGATATGAAAGCCTGGGGACAGTGATAATCTGGGAAAAGATATTTGCTATCAGTTTGTGTTGACTTTATTGCTCTGGCTAGGAGGACTTCATTTGGCCTAAATAGCCATCCTGGACTATTGCAAACTGGTAACTGGGTCAAAAATGAATAGTATTTTGTGAAATTGTTACTTGAGTTATTGTTGTCATCATAATTATTTTGATGACATACTCAAAACAATTGGTTGTTATATAGTACAGCTGTTGTTCTCCTGCTGTCATGCTGATTTTCTAAAATAAGGTTTATTTATTTAGATCTTGATTTCTACATGCAATAAATGCCAGACAGCTTTCACTCCTAGGTAAAGACAGAACTTCAGAATGAAATCAGATACTTTAAAGTATTTTTAACATTAGAGGTTCCTTTTTAACCAGAAGGTAGAAGATGCTCACAGAGAAGGTTAGATTGCAAGAGACCTAAACTCAGAACATTGTACCCAGGAGGTATAAGGCCAGAAGTGCTCATGGAAGTCAACATCACCCTGTTACAAACAAGCACAACTTCAATTTAAGCTCCCTGAGAATCTTGTCTATAGGGTTTTTGCCTTAATTTAATTTAAATTTACTTTTAGGGCACTGATGGGAAAGCCTGTTTTATTCATGGATAGAAATGGCTTCATCAGAGACATTGAGTCTGATCATCAATTGTTAATTAAATTTCTAATTATTTCTAATAATAATATAAAAAAGAAAAATGTCATAGCAAAAACCCCTGTCATATTTTATTAAGCAAGTTGACCCTCTAATTTTCATGTTTTTGCAAGAACTGTAAAAATGTCCCTTTAAATTAGATTGCAGCTTATTGATGGAGTAGCAAGGAAAGTAACCATTCCATCCTTTTTGTTTTAATGCCACAATCTCAAGCTATATCACAACATTTTGATGAGCATTTCTACCGCAGCTAAAGCAAAGCCTTCAGCACTGGTCTTTGCGCTGAGAGCGCCTGGATTTAGAATCCCTTACTCATGAAAATTCGTAACTAAATCAGTACAAGATTGATTAGCCCAAATGCTTATGTATGATGTTTCACGCATGAAAATTTCTGTTGTGCAGCTTTGGTGCTGCGCTTGCTTGCTCTGCCTGGGAGCTGCGGTGGGAGAGGGCTGTGCTGGGAGCCTCGCGGGTCCGTGTCGAATGGGGCACGCGTCCCCCGCTGCAGGGGCTCGGCTGAGGCAGTTGCTGCTCCTCCTCTGCAGGAGGAAACAGGTCTTCTTATCCTGCCTTGGTGAGCCAGCCCCTGCAAGGAGGGGAGAAGGAGCCAGTGCTGGGGAATGGAGGCATCACTAGCACAGCCAGCCTGTGGCTCTGTGAGCAAACAGTTTGTCAGAGCCTTGCAGAGCTTCACCTGAGGAGTGTTGTAAGAGATGGTGGTCCAGAAAATTCCGAAATAAAGAGCAGGGAGCAAGGATGATGGTTCCTCCCTTCCTCTTTCCATCTCTCTTGAATGTGAGGTAGTTGCCAGCTAGAGGATCTGAAGAAAAAGGAAAGGAGAAAATGACATAAAATAGTGTAGCAGTTACCATCTTCTATCCTAAAATGTGTAGAACCAGATAATCCTCTGAGGTGATTCAGTGGAGAGTTGAATTAATTTATTTTTGAAGGGGAACTGAAGTTTTTGATATTTCTATTTGAGTTTTTAAAATTAATCTGTGGTCTTTATCTGAGTACTTGCCGCTGACAGGCAGCAGAGGACCAGCAACAACATGGCTAGAGGAGGGGGCAGTTTAGCATACGGCACATTTGCTGCTGCTCACTTCTCTGCTGCGAATCCATAAAGCTATCATTTGTAATGCAAAAGGGAGGGTGGGAATGCTCTGCCACCTGTGTAGCTCAGCCTCCGACATCAACAGTGGCGCTGAAAATGGCATCGAAATGACATTGGCATTACCTGAAGACAAAGAGACGTACAGTGACATTAAAACAATGAAAGGAATCTTTATGGGTGAGGGTAGTGTTACTAATATTACTGATGTTAGCTGTTAGAGGTCTCGAGATGTGTGTCCCATTTGATGGAAGGTGGAAGGGGAAGAGGCACGGGTGGAGGCAGGGCTGACCCTGATAAACCCAGAAACAAGGGCAGTTACAGCAGTCGGGTCATGAGCAGTGATATAAACTGTGTGGCAGGTTCACAATTACAGTGCTGGCTTTGTTGACATTGTTTCCCAATAGTTAGAGGCACAGTGGATAGCTGTTCCCTTCTCCTCCCCTGGCCAAAACACCCAACATCCTCTGAATTAGCAAAAGCCCAAGCTGCCTCATTCCTGTGTGAGCATCGCTTTGACAGAAATGGGCTTGGGGGGGAAAAGCAAAACCAACTAGCTAGTAAGGTGAAACAGCGTCACTAATAACAGAGATTAGAGGACATCAGCTGTCCTCAGCAATTCTGAGTCAGATACCTGCACTGGCTCCTGTTATAAAAATGTTGTTACTGCTGTATATGCAGATTTGGATTTTAGAAGGTGAAAACAAGCAGTAATACAGGAGCAGCTGCAGCTTTGGCAGGAAATATAAGTAATTTCATGAATACAATATATGGTTTATGCTTTTAATAGTGTCTCTTGGTAATAGGAAGGAAAAGAGAGTTTGTGGAGTTGAAGACAGTGCAGCAGAGCTTAGTGTCTCCAGACCTCACCTTTTGTAAAGGATATTGGATATTCTGTTAAAGTGGATGCACTTAAATATGTTACTTACAGCTATTCCATAGATATATGAAAGGACAGAGGAACTTTTTTGGGAATGGGCTCTTTTTAGTATTTTCGCTGTCAGGTTGGGGGGTTTTTTTGTTTTTTTTTCCCCCAGCAGTAGCCTAAAAATAGTTTGAACTATTGTGGGGGACTTCATAAAGATACATGGTAATATAATTTGAGTAGAAGCTCTGCATGTGTTCTGGCAGGAATGTGTTAAGGTGCTTAATGACTGTCTTTGCACACTGCTAATTTGGACTGATATTTTTAGTTGTACTCCCAGTAGGAATGGCACTGAGTTTTTGACAGCATCTCAGCTTTGATAGCTGACTCCCAGGGGAAGGGGGTACTACAGAGCTGCGGTAGCCTTCCCATCATTAAGGTTGATGCCTGCTTTACTCTGATAAACCCAGTTTTCAATTAAATAAAATTTCCAGAAACAAAACAACCTCCTAAACCTGCACATCCTGTTCTTTCCAGTGAGACATTTGATTTTTTTTCCTGGAAGTTCAGGGGAAGGGATTCTGGATGTATGTTAAAGCTGTATTTATACAACTTACCATATGTCCTACCAACCTTAACCTGCAAATTCTCGATTGGTGTTATCTTGTTAGTTGTATTTGAAGATTGTGGTGTTTTTCGCAATCTCTTCTCCTTCTGTGTTTATAACAGCAGGTTGGGAAATGAGAGAGAAGTACTTTACAGAGCTTGTAACAGACTGTGTAATAGACTATGAAAATCTGCAGAGATGTCCAACCAAGACTTCTTCAGATAAATTATACAAAGAAGAAGGGGACTTAAAAGGATGTGGTTTTTTTATGTTTCTAGTTTATTTTACTTACTCAGACTGCACTGTGATAAACTGTCTGCATATTTAAATATATCACATATGTAATAATTCTGCAGACTAATAATGATACAAATAATCTGGGATAAAAAAAAATTCTGACATCAGAAATCATAACTTCGTGAAACATTATGTCTGTAGGACTAAAAGAAAAGCTATTTTTGGTTTATCTAATATTCATAATCAGAACTACTGTTCCATGAAGGGTTGTGAAGTAGTCCTGTTGGGCATGCAAGGATTCCTCATGAGCAGTTCTCAGAGCTTCTAAGGATTGACTTTGCTCTTTTACTAGTATTTGAGTTTTAGAGGGCCAGAGCCCTTGTGATTAGGCTGCCGGGAGGCCTGCAGAGTGCCTAGCCTGTATGCTGGAGAGAGAGAAGGGACTGCTCTGATGTATTGGTAGTAGATTGCGAGTGACACGCAGAGTAGATGCCTGGATTGTTTTGAAAAGTACTTTTTTTCTTTTTACTGTGGTTTTGTTTTTCAAGCAACCAATTTGTGTTGGTAGCACTGAGGATACTCAGTTTTTAACCAAGATTTCAGGAGCAGTTTTTGCTATTACTGGGATTTCTTTGTAATTGCATTTTTTGGGGTGGGAGTGTTTAGGGAACTAAAATACCCCCAAAATAGAGTACTATATTGATTTTTCTCCAGTAGCCTTTGTCATAAAAAATTCTTACACTGCATCTCTGCTGGACACTGCGGTTTGCCTATTATCCTATTTTCAGTGTCTACTGCATCTCATGGCTTTTATTTCCAAAAAGTGCCAGCATTGGAAGGCAGGTATGGGGTACAAAGTACCCACAGCAATATGAAATAAGGCATTCTGCGGGCTGCGGAGAGGCAGAGTGCAGAAGAAGCAGCGGCTGGATGGTGACAAATCCAAGAAAGTTGAACTCTCCATTTGTGTATAGAAGACCTGGGAGGCTTTGAGCTAGATCACAGGTAGGTCCTGAATTTCTGCACACTGCTCTTCGCTGTCCTTTAACTAAAAATATTTTCTGGAATGGAGAGTGCAGGCACCTTGCTTTGGACTTTCCAAATGCCCGCTGTGTTCAGTGCATCTTTCTGTTGATGAAAGCAGAGCAGGTACCACTCGGTGAACAAACTGGGCTCTTTGTGCAGGAGAATATGGAGACACTCTAAATGTCAGGTGAGTGTGCTGGGCAAAATATGGGAAGCTGCTCAGATAACACATGCAGACTGTCACCAGAGATTGGTCGATCTTGAAGAACATGGGAGGTAAGAGGAGGGTGGCGTAGAGGGGGACTCTCCTGGGGGCTGTGTGACAGCAACGTGCATACATTGTCTATGAAGCAAAGAATTTCCTCAGTATAAGTGCCCTTTATTCAGATTGGTTTTTGCCATCATTTTACATAAAGGCCATTTTGTATCGATGCTGTGGATAACGAGAGCCACCAGGCTTGGTGGCACCTTTCTAATTTCTTTTCCCTGTCTCTAGTATAGGCAGATGTATAGCAAGAACACATAGCAGTGCTTGATCTTGCAAAGTGACGGTGCTTATGATCTGGTGGCAACAACTGAGCACAAATTCAGCACCACCGGGGAGGCACTTTGTTGGAGGGTAGAAAGGACAGGCTGCTCCTGGGGAGGCCAGCGTGGAAGTCATCCCCATGTGAGCAGGGCGGGGAGGGCTAGTGATGGATCAGTGGGTGCAAAGGCAGGCACGGGCATGGCAGCAGTGCCACTGCAACATTGCTCACCCATACTGGATTTCCCTCCAATAAATTATTCCAAAGTTTAATTTCTCTTACTGTCAGGAAATTTCATCTTTTTAAGGTTTTGTTCATCTAAGCTCTGTTTACAGCTATTGAATCTTATGCCTTTGTTTGCAAGACTGGAAAGTAATTTTCCTCTAAGTGTTTTCCATATGTAATCATATAAATTCAGTGACAATTCACCTTTCAACCTTTCCTTATGAGCTGAGTAGACTGAACTTCTTTAATTTAGCACTGCAAGGCTTATTTTTCAGCTGCAGGGTTATTTTTGTTCTCCTTCGAAGTTTTCAGGCAGTAAGTGGAAATAATAAACTTTATCATCAGAAACGTCATTCTAATCTGGTAGTGTTTTAATTCAATCATATATGAAAAGAGAAGGATTTAACCTTTTTTTTACCCCAGCGTTGGACCCAGACCTTTATGAGAAGGCAGGCGTGGCTTTAGATAACGAAGTCTGTCTTTGAGCTGTTTCTTTCCAAGTCAAGATCTTTCATCCTTACTTGGAAACACGTTACCTTGGAGAACAAAAAAAGAACATTGAAGTAACAAAACCTTTTTCAAAAAAACATGTTGACTGGCGTTAATTAGTTTTCTTGCATCTAGTTATTGATAAGTCACTATGATGACAACAGTGAAGTAAAACCTTAGAGGCCTTGAATTTTTCTGTGGGTGGTAAGGATACCTTCAGATAACAGTAAATACTATCACGGTTTAATGAGGAGAAAATATTTTGAACTAGCTTTTGAATCTCAGTATAAAGATTTACAGTTAATTTTAAAGTGTGCATGGGAGGAGAGAGGAGGGCCTTTTACCCCGTGTGACTCTAAAGCAAAGTTTTGTGTTGCTACATTGATCATTGGAGAAAAATACTGGATTGGGCCTGATTCAATATGCTCATTCCTTTATTAGAATTACTGTACAAAAAAAGATGAATTGGTGACTTTGACAGAATTACACAATAAAATCTACTGTAAACAAGAAATCGGGTTTTCTTAATGCACTTGATGCCATTCAATGATACATCTTCCCAAATTTTATTTGCAGGGTGGTTCTTGGGCACACACGCTGCCACGTGGATTGAGAGCTGTCTCGCGGGCTGTCAGCAGAAAAGGCTGATTGTCTCTGCAGGGAGCTGGTGCCAAGCCGGGCGCCACAGGGCCATTAATTTCAAACTCTTCCACCATCTGCTTTCAGGAAATAGAGAGGGGGAACGACACTGACCTTCGGGGTGTTTTTGCCTGTGGCTATTAGACAATCTTCGATAGTATTGAGCCCTGTCTCTGAGCTCTGCTTGCAGTCCCTTTTCCTCACTCCAGCTCCTGCAGTGAGCCCGAAGGAGCCTGACCTGTTAGAAACTTTATAACACATTTCTTCTGAGTATTATAAAACTAGTTAGAAAATGATCAAAATCGTAAATCAACCTTTTTATACCCAGTGAGTAAGGATTCAAACACAAATGAAAGAATCCATCCAGACATTTCTTAAAAAGAGTGAGCACGTGTCCCAGCTGCCCAGCCACTCCTGCAGGCTCGGGTGGTGTTGCTTCCTTTGCTGTGATGGCATGTCTTGCTCCTTCTTGTGCAGCGTAGGTCAGCGCTAGCCACAAATTCATATGGAGCTGTAAAATGGTGAGGAACCCTGCCTGCTTGTGCACAAACTCCTTTGTCTCAGCAGCACTTATCCCTGTGTGCGGCACTGAGCTGGAGCAGTCGTCCTGCTCGCTTTGTGTCCCAAAGAGTGGTGACAGCCTCTGCTAGCTCAGGTGTCTTCTGGTATTTTTGTACCAGAGCCTGGTTTCTGTAGTCTGAGAGGTTGAAGACTGGAAGGAATAGCTAAAGCACTGGCACAAGAACCAGTGTGGGATGAAACTTAAGCTGGAAATTGGGAGAATTTGCAACTTGGCAGGTTTGCAGTTTCATGAGATTTTTTTTGAAACCCCCAGTATCCTTGCTAGAGGGCTGATCTGCTTTGAGATGTGGGCGGCCAACCCTTTCTGCCTTCTGCCCAGATCTCCTGGCCCTGCAAATGAATTGTGATGAAAATAAAATAGCTGCATTACGCAAACCTGAATGCCCTTCCAGCTGGAGAAGAGGATGAAGCTTAATATTATCGTTGTGGTGGTCTCAATGGCCTTTTTTTATTGGACACATAAGACTGTCAGCATGGGGAATGAAATGCATTTGAGACTCACGCACATCTGCACTGGCCTCTTGCACTTGTAGGATTTATTTTTGACTTCTTCTATTGTGCTTAGAGTGCTTAAAGTGTCATTTGCAAAATTAATCCTTGAAATGGAGGAAGAATACTCATTGCATTTGCAGAAATGGAATAGGGACTAAAAGCCTCATTCAGCGAATATTGCAGATGTCATATTGTGCTAAAAAAAATGGCAAAAATGTTAAGAATGGTTTTAGTCTAATTTTAAAGCCACATAAAAATTCATGGCCAATGGACATCTGAAACCTTTGAATATTTTGAAAACAAGAGAAGCCTTGAATTGTCTATAGTCAATTTGAATAGTAAAATAGTCTTTAATGGAAATATCATAAAGAAGATTTTATGAACTTTTTCATTAAGTTTTATTCTTTTAAATGAGCGATTAAGCAAGTAGCAGTCATGTTTGAATATTAGTTTGGTGGCATTTCCATTTGAAAATCAGAAGAAAAGAAAAATCTGTCTGTATTTAAAGTAAATTTTGATGAAAAGTTTAGAAATTCCTAAACAAAAATCGTGGGCTTTTTTAATAAAAAAAAGGGGGGGGGATTTTTAGGGACATTCTAAAAAATTATTGCAATCTGTGAAATTTTTTTTCTGAAAAACGTTTTTTTTTCATGCTCAGGTGATGTAAATTTGCTGTTGATGATTTAGGGAACTGTTCTGTGGAGCTATTTTGTTAGCACTGATAGCTAAATAAGACCCAACCAAGTAGTGGCAAAAGTTAAAGCCAAACACCTTCCTGAATGATTTATAACTTTATTACTTTATATATTTTTTTAAAGTCAGTTTTTTATTGTCAGGTGATGTTCAGCATCCAAACAGTGACTGTCCCACCATAAAACTTCTATTCAAAATTGGAAACATATTGTTATTAAAATACATTATTTCTGTTAGAGTTAAAATGATGCATTGGAAACAGTTCAATATTTGCTGTACAATATTATGGAAGGGAAGTAATAATTTCTTAGTGGCTGAGCAAGTTATTAGTCTTAGAGTACATGTCTCTGTGTGAAACAATAGTTTAGTGTGGGATTTTTCTGTGGTCTTTTGTGAGAAGTGTAACGAATAGCAAAGAAGTTGCTTGCTGCATCAGTCTTTTAACTAGCCTGTTCTGGAAGAAAAAGCGCTTTCTGCACATCACACATTTATGAATCTGATGTGGAAATACTAAGAAAAGGAACTCTCTTTAAGTCTTCTTTGACCGCTTTTGTCGTCAGAGGCCTGTAAATGTGTGCAAATAAAATTATTGCAATATCTTACTAGTTTCTGATTCTGCTGCCTTCTCCCAGAGGCAGACCTGCAGGGGCTGGGACATCTGCTGCTGCTCTGCAGAAGGACAGAGCTAATCATTGTATTGGCATTCAGTCTCGCCCTTGTGTAAGCCTTGTCCCTTCCCGTCTTTCCATATTCCTTCTGTAAATATTAATGTGTTGTCTTGTTTGAATTTTAAGACTGATTTTTTTCCCTTAAGGCTAATTTTCTGTGATTATTTATGCTATTACCTATGTCTGAAAGATTTGCTTAAGAGCTATAAACTCAGTCTGGGGATATAAAACAAAACACTTTTTCTTCCTTGGCAGTGAAGACTAAGGAAAGCTAGAAATAGTTGTTTATTAAAATATTCAAACTTATTTAGAATTCAGACAGCAATTCCTGCCTGTTCAGACAAATACTTGTTCCTCTTGTGAGGGCGGCTCCCAGTGCAATCTGATAGACTGGGTACTCATGCCAGTCTCACTTCAGCAGTGACTTAAAAAGCAACAAAAGTGAATATATTGGGCAATATCATCTTGCAAGTGAGAAAGAACCTGGAAAATATCTGGAAACTTCCACTGTTGTGGTACCTTCCTCATGAACACTTTCAGAGAGCTGGGGATCATCACTTCTCTCCTTTCATCCCTCACCTCAGGCAAAAGACTTCCACCTCACAAATCTCCCTTTGGTGCACTGAGAAGCCGAATACTCCAGCGGCAGCAGCAGCCAAGCCTTGTTTCAGGCATTTAGTCTCTTCCTTCCCTGCTGGACACTGCCACAGACCCCCACTGCAGGGGTCCTTTTCCCAGCTGCTCTTCCTCTCTTCTGTCTCCTCCTCCTCGTCAACTCTTAAGGTTGCATAGCACTCAGGCTGTGTGTGCCAAAATCTACTGATGTTTTAGTATTTATTTATCTTATTTTGGTCTTTCTGAGCTGTCTGGAGGTGGATGATGTAAGAAAAACTCTTGCATTCGTAGTTAAGATACTGATAATTTGGAGCAGATGCAGCACCGCTGTAATTCTTACCAGGGAATCTCAGATGTCTGCTTCTCTCAATAGGCAGATGTCTACTTTTGCCTAAAATAATGCATGATCTCTAGAAGAGATTATACAGTAATCAAATTGAATATTTATATTTTCTTTTGTTTTCACAGTACCCTTAGGGGTAAAATAGGTTGTAGATTACATCAGCTGTGTTTCTGGGTTTTGGGTTTATTTTGGTGTGGGTTTTTTTCCTGCGTTGTACTAAAAATCTCTAGGCTGTTATTAGTAAGGCACTATTTTCTGAATGAAAAAATAAATACCACTTGACAGTTCAGAAAGTAGCAGAATATGCTTTTAAACAGAAGAAGCTGTTACTCCAGTAATGGGTGATGGCAGGCTGGATGATCCTGACAGCATGCCCAACTTTCACACACCAAGTGTTGGTCCAGCTGTCGTGGTTTCTTCTGTCCGTGATGCCTGGGGTCTAGCAACAGCAACATGATCATGAAACCCTTGTATTCAGGAGGCTCATATATCTTCAGCCTTTATGGTGTTTAAATGGTTGCCAGGGAAAACAAAGGAAGGCCTGTTTGGAGAGGAAGGGAGTTAGAATCAAACTGGTTCCCAGTCTATTCTGCATGTGAATAGTGTGACAATGCAGCAACAATAGCATGAATGGGAAATTTGTTTATTTTTAGCTATGTTACAGCAGTTTCCCATTTGTTCATTTATTCTGAATGTAAGCTTGGTAGCTGCAGGCTCCTGTATCTGCGTGGGCAGTAGGAATGCACGTAGAACGAAAACGTACATTAGGAGCAGAGCTGGAGAGGTGTTTAGGAAGAATGGGCTAACCTAGAGAAACTTGCTTCCATGCACTGATTATTTATTTGCTGGAATTTTTTCGTTATTAGCCCTGATAGGGTCATCCCTGTTTGGGATGACGACAGTTGTCACCTTAGTAACTCCTTCCAATTTACATTGCTGCTGTGAGCAATTTTCTCTTGTGCTGAGGAATAAATCTCCTTATGCATCAAGTGCACTGGAAATTCAGTAAGAAACATTTATTTCATGTTCCTTTTATCTGTTGTGCTTCTCAAACCTGTAACTACATGGAAGGAATGTGGAAAGCACAAATTATAGCTCCTATGATTCCTGGCAAAACTATTAGCAAAATATTACTGCACTGGGGGTGGATATTTCTGAAGCTGCTACTGCTGTGGCTACTTCTCATCAGGAAAAGTTTCTTTTTTCTCAAGAGTCCAATATAAGAAAAGAATATATGCAAACTTGAAATGAGTGGTGTGATGGAAATCTATTCAAAGGATGTTTGCAACTAGATCTCCTACTTCTTTGGACTAGCTGGATTTCTCTGATGTGCAAAACAGGGTGCCTGAGCAATGCTTTGCTCTAGAAGCCAGCTGCTGAACCTCCGCTGCTGGGCTTGGGTTTCTCCCCCCGCTTCTTGTCACTGGTTCTTTATGTTGGCCAAGGACACTTTGTCCAGCTTTTATACATGAATTTTCAGATTTGGGTTAAGTCTAACAGCTTTTTATCCCTTTGTAATGAAACGGGTTTTATGCACTGTGTCATGCGGTGGGCTGTGACAGAAGGCTGTAACCATCAAGAATGTGGGTTTTTTTTCCCTTGGGGAGACCCTTCGACCATGAAATGCTTGTAGGAGACACATGGTAACCAGCTCTGCACAGCATCACAGCCTCCCCTGTTCTCCAGGGGCACGTTAGTTGGGCAAACCAATGAGTTACATCTGAAATGTGGAGTTCTGTAGGAGGAGAGATGCTGCATTAGTGCAATAAGATGCATGAATTGCCAGTGTCAGAGAAATGAGAGAGGAGGGCAGCAATAGAGGTTATTTTCATATACCTCAAATCTGACAGATTTATGTAGCACAGACATGCGGTCTGGATAAAGATCCCAAGGTGGAAAAGAGTCCACATCCACTGCTCGATGGTGAAATGTGAAAATACAGCCTGCATTTCTAGAGCATCACTCTTAACTGTTGCCTGGGCCACATGGAAATTGTCAGAACAGCTACAGCCTTTTAACTAACAGCCTCTGAAGGAAGGTCTGCATATGTTTGTTTCTAAATTAATATGGTTTAAAAGAAGACCAAGAATCTGCTATGGTGCATGCAAATAAAGAGGTGCTTATGTTGATGTCTATATGCTTCTAGCCACTCAAGTGCCACGCCGACACAGATCTAGGATTTCCAAGTTGAGCTTTCTGAACAATGGCAATTTCATTTTGCAATGTGTTTCTGCTCTGTGCTGGAATAGATCCAAAACCTTCAAAGCGGCATCACAAAATGAAATTGTGTGAAAGCATCCGTTTTCAGATTGGAAAGATTAATTTTTTTATTTGGCATCTCCCTTTGGAAGTGACAAAAATGTACCATGAACTACAGAAACCTTCCCATTGAAATTGATACATCCCTGTGAAACATTTCAGCCTTGATGAAACATCATAATTCTGTGGGGAAAAAAACCCCAACACCCAAAACATTTTGTCAAGTTTTGACAAGATCTAGTCTCTTCAGAGAAGTCTCAGAGTAAATGGATTAATTCAAGCTGTTTGCTTCTCTTTTTTTCCTTAATAGGACTATTTTGCCATAAAGATATTTTTTTAAAAAATACACCACGGCTTCCAGCCTTCTGATGGAAGACATCTAGCACTGCCTGCTAGGTGATATAAAAAATGACAGGCATGGAACCAAATGTCTCATTGAAAACTAACACGAACAAAAATGTCAGTCAGGCTTACAAGTGATAGCCAGAAAGGTAAAGGTCTCCGTAGGTGCCCTTATCATTTGTTTTTTTCTAATTTGGCAATGGATGCTAGCAAAGTCCATTTCCTCATGTTGGAAGAGTGGCAAGCAGGCTCACTTTCAAAGATGAAGAGCACACAGGAAAAATAATCACCTGAGATGCTGTTAGTCCCCCCCCACTGCAGAGGATTTTTGTCTTATATGCTTATGAAGTTTGCATTAAATTTGGAATGTCCTCATAATCTGGAAACATGGTTTTGAGGTAATTATGTCAACTTTGATCTGCAGTAAGTAAAGCCTGCATTTAGTATTGACCAAGCGGAAGACATTTTTAGGACTTTCAAAATCAATAGGAATGTTACCTGACATAAGATTGGAGGTACTTTTTTTAACGACAGGCCAACGAGCCTACTCCTATCCCACATGCCTGTGAGGTTCCCTGGGTGAGACAGCTGTCGTCTGCCTTTGTGAGCTCCCGGAAGATTGCATTCAACTCTTCAGCAAGTGTGGGCAGCAGCAAGTATTAGGTGAAATAGTTCTTGAGACTGAGAAACATCACTTGAGAATTACAATTACTGAAGAAGGAAGCATGTCCCTGTCCTTCCCCTGGGCACTGGCTGTGCATGAAGTGAGGAGGCTTGGGGGCGAAGGCACACCACCCTTTCCTGCCCAGCTATTAGGCTGTTACATCCAAGCTCTTCCCCACTTGTGCCAGCGTGACTGTCCCGTAGGCCAATTACTTTTCCCATCCCTGCTGACTAAAATCTACTGCCATCAGTGTGAGGGCTTGAAGGGATGCCTGGGAACATTAATTTGCAGGTCCCTGAGAAATCTGGCCTGTTTGCGTTTGAAAATGCCACCATTGATTTATGGTGGAAAGATTTCAGCTTTTTAAAAATAATTATCATCAAGTGAGTGTCATCTTTGCAAATTACAGCAGCAGAGTATATCTTCACTATATGCTGTTAAGGTCTCTCACTTCATGGGACCCTCCCAGAACTGTGTAAGACTTTCACTGGGGTGGAAGCAGTATCAAGTGTGATGTTGCAGGAGAGACCTCGCTAGCAGAGGTGGATTCTGAAGAACAGAAGGAAATAATCTGTGTATGTGGAATTTTATTAGCCCCCTACCTGCAGGTGGAGGAGTTTGTGATAGTCTGAAGTGGATGAAGCATTTGCACACCCTTTCTCTTCAGATCTGCTTGAACAGAGCTACTCTAACTTTGAGAGTTTCTAGCCATAGGTCTTAACGTAGTCTGAGCAAGCAGATAAACTGAAGCCTGTGTTAGCATGTGGATGTAATTATATTTTCTTCATTCGCTTACAGATGCTTCTGTTACAGTCTTTCTCCTACAAGAAATATATGTGAGTGGATGTTTCTTGATCCCTCTTGGGGATTTGACTTCTTTTCAGGAGTCTCCTTGCACACAAGGAGACACTGAGTGCTCGGTGATGTTTTGGGGGATCAGATGCACTGGCATTCGCAGTCTGTTGCACATGTTACAGTCAAAATTCTGTCGCTGCAAACATTCCTTGTGTTACTCACAGGAGCACTGTGTAGCACACACAGGTCCAACTGGTTAGGGCTTGTCAGCTGAAAAATAAACTTTTAAGCTTTAATAATGTTGTAGTGCTTTTTTTCACACGGCTGGTTTGAAAGTACCAGGTGATACATGCACAAAAAATAATATTTTCTGCACTGATCAGCTTATTTAAAAGAAAGAAGTCATTACAAGTCACGGGCAAACTCCAGCAAGCTGACTTACTGTTACCAAAAGCAAGCAAGCAAAAACCTGGAAGCCCTATGTGTGAAACTAAAATTTATTTTGGCTTTCATGAATAAGCTCAACTCAGAGTGAAGCCCAGCTTACTGTAAAAGAAAATCTGATACGGCTCTGTGGCACAGATGGACCCACGCGCGGGGTCTCCAGTTCCCTTGGCCTGATCCCGCGCCCAGTGTCGGTGTGGCATCCCCCGTTGCCGAGGTGCCGGTGGGCCCCCCCCCGTGGCCGAAGCCCACCGTCCCCGCCGCAGCAGGCTGCGCCCCAGGGGCCGCGGCACTGCAGCCCCCGGGGCCGTGCCCCGGCTCGGCAAAACGGGTCCCCTCCTCGCCGGGGCTGGGGCCAGGGCTGGGGCTGGCCGGCAGGTGGCAGCCCCGCACCGCTGCGCGGCGGCGGCCGCCAGCCCCGCGGGCCCCGCGGCCTTCCCGGTGCCCTCCGCGCCTCGGCCTTGCACCGAAAGGGTGCGGCAGGCTGGGAGGGTGTTTCTGCCCGAGCTGCAATGACAGATTTGCTTTCCGTTTCCCTTCCGCTTTTTTCCGGCCGTACAAAATGCTTTAAAAGCCTCACGTAGCTGTGTTTCAAAAAAACCCCCAAAGCAGCGGTGGAAACTACCGTCCTCCTCCTTGGCGATGCGGTGCCTCTGCGGGCCGTGCCGCGCTGCAGCGCGCACCCGGCCTCTCCCGGCAGCCAGCCAGAGAAAGGCGCCGGTCTGGAGGAAAAGGCGGAATCCTTTCACAGGGTTATGAGACCGTTTGCAGTGAAGCAGCACGTAAAATAAATAGTTCCTCTGGGTGGGAGCTGTGATTTGCTCCCTGGGTGCTGCCCCGGACCACGGGCTGAGCCAAGTCCTGCCCTTGCTGCTGTCCCTGGCCCCCAGGTTGCTGGCTTTGGTGGGTAACAGGTACTCTGCTCTGCTCCAGCTCAGCCGAGCGGCTCTTGTAGTGCCACGGAGGGACATAAGGATAGCACAGACAAGAGACTGGCCTGGGCTGTTCTGCTTCTTGACTTTTTACCTCTTTGGAGGTGACTGGACTGTCTACAAGTTTGCATAAATGCTGGGAAGACGGGGGGCAATATGGGCTGCCTTGGAATTGGAAAAAAAATTCCTGTCCTTTTGGATATGTAGATGGATATCACAAAGGAATCTTTAATTATTATAGGCCTCTTGATAAGAAATGGTATTTGCATAGGTTGCAATTAATTGAGCGTATTTGTAATTGTGTGAAAATTTTGCGCATTCTCCTTTCTAAAAGTGCAAATATATTCATTTACTGAAACTGTTCTGTATATAGGAGGTGAATAACTTTTTATGAAAGTTGAAGTAAGACTGTTATGTATGTNAGAGGGCAACTCCTCTTGTGAAACAGCAGTATTTTTAATAAAGCTGACAAAGCAGATAGGACTTGTATTTCAACCATCCAAACCCACATGGTGAAATGTTACAGCCCTGCAAAGCTCTGCTCTCTGAAGAGCTCCTGGTTTTAATAACAGCTGTCCAAGATGTGTTTGCTCCTGCCAGCTGGACAGAAAGTAGAACATTAGTAACGCAAAAATGTTTCCCCTTCTCCTCCTGAGGTACTGTTTTTCCCCATTCCTCCCTCCGAACCCCCACTTTGTGTCACTGGCATCCTGTAGGGCTTTCCTCTTCTCTGCAAAATGCAGATTTTTGCACCAAGAGAAGCTATAAGGGCCCCTTTTCAGTAAAATCACTGTACAGTTTAGGTGCTGTGGGTGTACAGGCCCGTGTTTATAACTCCGGACAGTTTTCTGTTTCACAGACTTCTCTGAAGGTCTTTGCATGCGTCTAAAGTCTTCAAGTAACTTAGAGGAGATGTAAATTAGCGTGATTTTACAGTTCTTCCTTAAAGTTGTAAATAAGCTTCGAAAAAACAGATTTTCATGTATCTTAAACCAACCACTGTGTATTGGGTGTTGGTGCCCAGGTGCTGGCAGTGGGGAGCTGCATGGCGGCCTCTGTGAGGAGAGGCTGGGGCTGCCCCATGCCGGACACAGCCAGTTCTAGCTGGTTCCAGCTGGCTCCAGCAGACCCACCGCAGGGCACAGCGAGCCCATCAGCCAAGGTGGTGGTGCCTCTGTGATAACATATTTGAGAAAGGGCAAAAAACGCTGGAGGAGGTGGGAGAGTCAGGAGTGAAGCTGAACCTGGGAAGGAGGAGTTGGGGAAGGTATTTTTAGTTTTGTTTTTATTTCTCACTATCCTACTTTGTTATTAATTGGTAATAAAATTAAATTAATTTCCCCAAGTCAAGTCTGTTTTGCCC
>VYZW01001476.1:2652-12908 GCA_013401315.1 Balaeniceps rex | reverse complement strand
TCACCTTTTGCTCCACTTGGTCCTAAGCAGTGGACTTCACGAAGAGCTGTTTTCAGGGATTTTAAGTATTATTCCCATTACTACATTGTAATTCAAAGTCCAAATCCAGTTTGCCAACTTCCAGGCCTCTCTTGGATGTCCGAGGAACCTAAATTAGGACCGCAGTTTCACCTGAAGTTTCTCCAAACACAGATGCCATCAACAACCCTCAGCTGTGTAGACTACCTCTGATCCCTGGAGGAATTTCTGCAGATTTCTAACTCAAGGTGGTGGGCTAAGCAGACCCAGGCATGAAATGAACACCTGGCTCTGGAAATCTGGAGATTCAAGGATGTTGAAATCACTGCACTCAACCCTCCAGCTAGAATTGTTTAGAAAGCTTATAAACTTCCTACCCACTCACTTCCTACCCTGCCTTGCTAGGCAAGCTATAATTTTTATTTTTAATGAAATCTTCTGAACATGTCACCATATTGCTCTGTCAAGTAGATCATGGGAAGGCGATGGTCAGAGGTATCTTCCAAAGGGAGATTTCACAAGGACGAATCCTGTCACGCTTTGACCCAGTGACCTCTCTTGGCATAACGGCTTTTGCACCGGGTGACCCAGCCATCGGTGCAATGATTCATTACACATTTGTGTGATTCATGCTCTTCTCCTTGTTGGATTGCACCATGCATCCTGGGATGGGTGAATCGATTTGTCTTGGACAAGATGTGGAACCCATCAGTCCAAGTTTATCTATTCATCTGCTTAAGAAAGAGTCTGATTACTTCGTTAAACTTGGTTTTTAATACGAAAAATTACATTGCTGGAGGCTGATTCAGAACTCTGCAGAAGCCAAGGAGTTTATGAGCCTGAGTTTATTTTGTGTCACGAGAGCCAGCAGGAAAACAGCTGAAGGGGAGGAGCGAAGGATGGGTTCTTCCTTTAAAATTTTACCTGTGTCTTTCCCCTAGAGTGGAGTGACAAGAGAGGGAACCAAGCGGCAATGCAAACAGCAAACTTGGAACCTGGGTGTTGGTTTTGGATCGTGTCTAGAAATAACAGCCTGAGCACAGTGAATTTCTTGTGGCAAGTTGCACGGTTCTGCGGGAGGTAAAGGAAAGGAATAAGAAAGTGACAAGTGTTACAGACATTGAGTAGTTGACTCTAGGCACTTTAACACCTGATGTTTGAATCAGGCCTTGATTGACAACAGAAGTTCCTTGCTTGGGCTTCAGTAGCTTTGGCATCACCACCAGGAGGTCAGGCATGATTTTTTGTGAGAGAGGTTTGGAAATTTCCTTTTTTCAAGCCTTTGTGCTGTGAAATAACATCTTTGAACATCCATGCAAGGCAATGCTAAAGGCATGGACATCTCGCTGTGTCTGCCCAACACTGGGAAAGTCCAGCAGCTCTGAGGTCCTACTTTGTTAATCTTACTGCTACATCCTTCCTTGTTTAATTCTACTGACCCGTGGATGACTTCTAACCACCAGGCTGGGTACCAGTACCCTGTGTACCAATTACTGCGGGAGATGGGCTTGTTTAGAAGCTGCTGCTGACACATGTCTTTAATTGTTTTGTGCTTAGATCATGTGTCCCTGGAGTCCAGCTGAATGGTGTGGCAGGGCAATTCCTGCCTTGGCACAGAGAAGCTCCAGAATTGGGGCCTTTCAGCCCTTACCCACACTTGGATTAGTTATTGCTTCTGAAAAGATCTTCTGCTTCTTCCAGCATTGCATCACTGTCCCTTCGTCAAGCTCCTTCCTAGATAATAACATGGCTGTCTGTTGGGAAAGCAATTGCATAAGTCCCTATTGCTCATTGTAAGTCATTGGATCTTGGGTTGCGGTGATTCACCATCACAACGCCCCGAGAAGGGAATCCGATATCACTCTCTCCAATTTACTCACAGAGAAGCTGAGGTGTGGAAAGGTGAAGGATTTGCTCAGGGTCAAGCAGTGAGTCAGTTGCAGAGCCAGTGTCAGAGTGCCCACCCCAACCCAGCTCCTTGGGATTGCATCTGTCTAGACTTTTCCAAGCACCAGCTTTGACGCTGGTGTTAACACCATCTTCTACCATCAACCTGGGAGCCTAGACATCTCCCCTCCCTTCACCAGTTGTGAGGAAATGCCTGTATCCTCAACTTGTAGCCAGAGGGGCTCAGATGCTGCAGACAGGAGAAATGTACCTACCTACCTGGAGAACGTCACACCTCCGCACGCCTCTTGCTCCTCAGCTGGCTCTCTCTGGTCTTATGGCCCTGTCCCCACCACCAGGGAAGGGATGGGATCCAAGACCCAGTCTAAATAAATCTCAATAAACCTACACCACAGAACACAGCATCTGGGCACTGTGGTGGTTCAACAAATGGCAAAACAGCCCACAGACCTTGGCTTAGGAAGTGCCAAAAGGGAAAAAACCTGACACACAGCTTCATTTCTTGCTGTGATGGCTTCGATGCAGAGTCAGGGTGAAAAGGACAGAGCAGAGTATAAAGGAGAGGAGATTGCAGGAGGAAGCAAGGCAGAGGAGAGGCTATGGATCCTCCACGGCTCGGGTGATGCACAGCAAGAGGGCGAGGGGAGAGAGACGGAGAGAAGGTAAAAAAATGGGTGTCCTGAGTGCTGGTTTGCAAACCCCAGCTGCAGCGAGCAAGCATGGGGCTGACGGAGTGCTCGCTGTAGTGCAGAAGACCTCACTGATGCTGGTGACACCAGACCGGTCCTGAGCACAAAGTAATGAGGAAAGATTCCTATCCCTATAACTATGTTTGGACCCAAGTGTTTCACTGCATTTGATTCCTCACACGATATTGCTTTCTTAACCACAATCCTGACTCTACTCCTCGGGCTGGCTGTAGTTTCTGTATGAAATAAAGGCCCATTCACCATTGCACTAAAAAGCTCTGCTTTTCCAGCAGGAAAGTCGATGGTTAAATAAAGAGAAGAGGAAAAGCTGGGCATCTCTGGCTTTGCAGAGGAGGCAGGGGAACAAATCCAGGAAAGGGGTCCCTTCAGTCCTGCAAATTCAGCCCTGCTGCTCTGCATCAAGCCCCTGTGAGTCAAAGAGCCCAAGGAATTTTTACTGCTCATATAACAGAAACCAGATGCCACGAGTGGCACGCGTCCTGTTAGCAGCCCTCACCCCAGATGGTACGGACTGGGACAGCTTTCATTCAGACCTTCCCATAGAACTGTCCCAGGGTGATACAGGACGTTACTGAGGATGAAAAGGCAGCAAGGGTTGGTTCCTGTGAGGCTTAGTGAATCAGTGGTCTCCTCGTCAAGGTCCTATGACGAGGGATTGGCTCTGCATGTGGGACCTCTCACCACTTTTCTTCACAGCTTTCATGGGGACTGGGCTGGAAATGCTCTCCCAAAGCCCTGGGAGGGGGAGAGAATCTGTAATGATACACAAGAGTCTGGACCCAGGTGCAGCTTTTCATGGAGAGAGGTCTGGTCTTGCTTCTTGATACCAGCTTCAGATGGGTAATTGCTGGAGTCAGGAGGTGCCTTGGCCTCAGCCTGCAGTACAGGTGTGGGGGATCAAACCCTCCTGCCCCATGATTTTGCTGCAAAAACACCTGCAGCCTCTGGATCAGCACAGGAGTACTCATCACTTTGCCATCCTGCAGGAATTTGGGAGGGAAAGAAGGCTGAAAGCACGGTACTGTGCACAAGTGGGTTAAGACACTGCTCCGTCCATGCATATAGCTTTTTAGGACCTCAGCTGAAGCTGGGCAGATATGGCCCCATGTTTTATGTGGCAAGTGATAAAAACAGCAGGGGTTTGAGGAGGACATCTTTGTCACATTTAATTCCTTCTTCTGAAACCCCTGAATCCTTTGCTCACTTACGCAAGCAATAAAGTAAGTTGAGAAAACCACCCACTCTGTCTCACGCTGAAAAGGAGGAAAAAAAAAAAAAAAGTTGGGTTTGAAGAGAGAGTGGAAGGGGTGTGGTTACCCGGGAGGTGTGTCAGGCATCGCTGGACTTACTTATAAGCAAAGGCAGCTCTGCTGGGGAAGAAACCTTGCTGAGGTTTTGTCAGCTGTTGCTTTTTCCCTGACACCACTTGAAGGGCACCTCTGCTGCGATGGGGAGGCAAAAGGACATTCTTGCTACTATTGATGACCACCTGAGGATCAGAAACAAATTAGTCCGGCAAGCGCTGGCTGAGTGTCTGGGGACGCTGATCCTGGTGGTGAGTCTATGGTGTGGTGCGGGGATGCTCTCTAACCCTGGGTGTGGGGGAAATTGTCCTGGTGAAGGGGCTGCGCTGCTGCCAGAGTTTGCAGTGAGCATGAGCCTAGCTCCAGTGCAACCTGCCCCGTGGGGACTAGGGAAGACCTTATCCACAGGAAAAAAAATTCATCCAAGTTGCCATAGGATGAGGTTTGGGGTTGCTGTCAAAGGGTGGGCTCCGCAGTGCTTGGTGGGTGTTTGGGGGCTTTTGTGTGTCTGCAAAGTGCAGGGAGCAAAAAAGTCTCTGTGCAACCAGCGGGAGTTTTGCTAGAGATCATGCAAAGCTTCCTTTCTGTCTGCCCTGGAATATTTTCTTGGCACTGAAATAATTCAACTGTTATCACCTGGGGAAGTGAAAACTTTTTCCTCACCTCGCTTTCTTTTCCTTGTGCATCATATGGAGAAGTAGCCAGAATTTAAACTGCTGCAGTGTTTTTTTGCTGTTGGTTGCAAGTTCCCCAGGGTCTTATCAGTGGGGCTGCACAGGAGTCCTGCAGCCCGTGTCGGCAGCTGATCGGGAACTTGCACTCGCAGTGTGTGTGACAGCACCGAGCTGTCAGCTGATGAGGTTTTAAGTGATTTCCAAAGAGATGGGATATAAAGAATAAAGTGGTGTGGATATCTGTGTAAGTGACTTAGTTTGAAGATGTTTTGAGTGGCCCCGGCTTGCTTTGAAGTCAAAGGCAGATGCGAACAGCTAGGACAGTTGTGTGTGAGGAGTGAGGAGCAAATACTGGTGTAGCAAAACTGGGATAGGATATCTGGCTTTGGCCGTGTGCATCCAAAAATGCAGGACTGCCCAACAGGCCACAAGTCTGCTGCGTTGATATGGCAGCAGAAGTGAGTTGGTGTTCACACAGTGAATACCTGCAGGTGAAAGTTGCTCTGAAGTGGTGTTAAAGCCGGAGCAATCCTGTGTGCTTACACCTCTCTGTAACTGACGGCAGGACTGTTTGGGGAGAAATCTAATAGCTGGAGGAGCTGAAAGCGGAAGAAGGTTTGATGAAGCTGCACGTGCTCCTGGGGACAAGACAAAAGGACTGTCACGCTATCTTATGCTTTAATAAATAAGATTATTTTTTGGTGAGGAAGAGGAAGCTGCTGGGTCTTGTGTGGGAGGACAGGGGGCTCAGCTGAGCCCCCCTAGAATGCTACCACTCTTCAAAGAAAGCAGCTTCACGCAGTGCAATGCCTTTACTGTCAGAGTGACCCAGCTTTGGTGATTTGCAAACAAGTCCTGTTGATTTTTCAGGGAAGGGTTGTTTGGGATTAAGGTGGGTAGGAGCTGATAGGAAAGTGATTAACAGGTAGAAAGTTGCTGTCTATGAATCGCTGATGTTGCTGCAGTTAGCCTCAGGATTGAAGCAAGGAAAGGCTTGTAAGGAGGAATAATGTCTCCTGTTAGCAAAGTTAATGTTGCTGGAGACACAAGGCAAGCCTTTAGCCATGTGGATCTGAGCTTTCAGAAGGGCTTGTGATCCAAAAAGCATTGTTCTTTCTTCCAACTGTATTAGCTGGTATGACAGAGATTACTTTTCCCTACAGCCTTGCCTTTCTGGGGCAGAGAGGAGCTGGGATGTGCTCAGAGCCTGAGGAAGGGTTTGGTCCAAAATCATAACCAGCCTCCAAAATGAGGGTGGTAATGGGCAGCCATCAGCAAGGCTGGACGATGCCCTGGAAAAAGTGGGCAACACATGCCTTGTCCTCGGGAGCACCACACCTGCTGCGCTTTAAAGTCAGTGTGTTAGTGTACAAGCACGTCTCTCACCTTCTTCAGGAATTCCTGAGCTGGTGTCTGGGGGCAAGAAAATGCTGGTTTTGGTGACACATTCAACTTATTCATCTTATAGGTCTTGTAAAAGTGACCTGGGATCTTCTGTGGCAACAGTGCAGTGGGTGGAGGGCTGTGGGTATTGTGTCCATGTGGGAGAAGATGGGGTGGGCTGGTGGGAGAAATGGGAAAGTCCCAAACATGGTGGATGCTCCTGGGTTGTCAGCAGGCAAAACCAGGGTACGCAGAGAGGAAAATGGGTTCCAGGGCACCAAGCCTGCAGTATGGCTCTGCTGGGCGTCAATCCCATTCTGCCTTGGAGCTGTGCCAGTCTATTCTTCTGTTAATGAAGTGACACTTACAGATTCTATTTATTTTACTAAAAAAAAAATAATTTTTTTGTTCCCTACCACCTGGATTCTTTTGCATCTTTTTAATATACCACCTGCCTAAAACAGAAATGGCCTCGAAGATGACTTTCTTCCCCTTTCAGATGGCCTGGGTAGTAGTTTGAATTGGATAGTCCCAGGAGAGAGACTGTCATTCTGCACCTTGCAGAAGTCCCTGCTGCCCACCCTGCCAGCAGGCTGAGCTGGGTGTGCATGCATTTAGCTGCATCTGGGCCTGGTAAATACCTCTTCTGGGCTTCAGACAATAAAATACCTGAGGAAAGACCTGGGATCCATGAAATTGTCTTCACGGGAGATGGAGCTGACTGCACAATATTAGGGATGGATTTAAGGTTTGATATTGTTTGCACTGGAACTAACTTCCTGAGCTGAAGGGGACTGTTTAAAGTTTGCAGCTTAATTTAAATTTCACCGTGTAATGTAAAACTTCGCCGCCGTGGATATTGGCATGGCTTCAGCTTCTTCCCTTTCACTTGCATAACGACTGCAGCACTCGCAAGCTCTTCTAAAGCAAAGTGATTTCAGACCCCTGCAAAGTCTCTTTGCCTGTAAGAATTAACCTAGTGCTTGATTTTATTTTTCTCATTTTTCAAGGAGGTAGCAGAATGTTAAAACAAAATAGTGCCTTTTTTTTTAAGATAAGAAAAATAATCCAGCTAAGGCAGCCAAGCCCTGAATAGCGCAAAGGCAAGGTGCTTTTTACTTGCAAGCTGATATTGCTGTGTGCAGCGCCGTGCACAGCGTGGGTTTAGTCTGCGAGTAGTGTCCTTACTGTTACAAGAATAGCAATGTTACTGTTACAAGAATAGCAATGCTGATTCTACCTTTCCTCTGATAATTAAAATGACTGGGTTTTTTTGCCTTCAAAATGCACTTTCTGAGTGGTACTTTAGGTTTGAACTTCATACCTACGTTGGAAGCACCACTTGCTGGCAAGAGTTAAGCAATGCAAACACTGAAGGCGTTTTCCAAGTTGCTTGCTGTTTGTGTTATTACTGTAGCGACTCACTAAAGCCAGATTTCCAGCGGCAGGCCTCCATGCCGCCCTTCAATGCTCAATCTGTTTGCCTTGCTTGGCTGGCTGCAAATACCAAAACTGGCTCTGTTTGGTTTTTACATTAGCAGGAGAAGGAACTTGCTGTTTACAGTTGATTTCCAAGTTGGACTAACTGTGATTCACTGCTGTAGAGGCACAAAGAAAGAACAAAACAATTCCTAACTGCTTTTCAATCAGGGCTCTCTTGACTTTGTGGCCAAGTGGGAGCTTTTTGGAGCATGAGTGTGCTGCAGACCACAGAAACCAAAGTAGCAAAGTGGTTGAGGATGACCAAGGCGAAGGGAGCCTCATTTAACTGTTGGCAGTGCAGAGCTTAAAGTTGCTGCTCATCCCACAGCCATCTGGGATGACACGGGAATTCCCACAGTTGCTGTTTGTTTTGTGCCGATTCGCTTGCACCCAGCTTGTCGCATTTGGAGAATGTGATTTTTTTTTTTTTTTTTTTAAATTTTTAAAATTTTGTTTTTTTTTCTTAATGCTTTGCTAGGATTTGAAAGGGGCTGGAAGCCTTTGCTGTAAGCATGTCGAGCGCTGCTGATTCTTCCCTGTGAAGGGTCTGTGCTGCTGGGTGTGGAGGCACGGGAAATGGCAGCGCTGCTGCTCTCCCTCACCTCTTCCACCAGAAGAGCTTGAAGCTCTCAATTAACCATCCAAAGCTGTCCCTCCTTGCTGTTTCCATGCAGGAGCTGGGAGGTTTCTCCTTCTTACAAACAGGACAGCTCAGGCACCAAGACTTGCGCTCAGTGGGAAGGCAGCTTTTCTCCAACAGTGCCCAGCCCTGTGACCAAAGCCCCACCAGAAGTACAGGTTTTCTAAGAGCTAACGCCTGATCTGGGGGATACCAGGGATATCAGAATAAGTGTTTTTGCTTCCGTGTGTGTGTGCAGAAACAAGCTAAAATAGTGATTTTCCTCTCTAATGCCCAACTCTTCTGCTGACGGTTGCTCAGGTTTCTTGCATTGAGTGCTGCTCGTCTCCCCAGCTTTGTGAAGCATTGCTGTAGCACGATGTACATGACTTTCCTTAGACCCTCTTATCTCTCGAGTCCTGCAGCCCCATCTGCCTCCGGGACAGTGTGTGGTGCAGAAAGAGCCATAACGTGATAGACCATCTGCTGGTGCCCTTCCCCATAGGACTGCTTCTGTCCGGGCTGGCTCCAGCTGTGCTGGACAAGAAGCCCAGCTGTGGGGTCTAATATTTCTCCTTGCTTTGCAAATTGTAAATGATGACCAGTCTTGTTAGGAGATGCTTTGAGGAAAGGCAAAAATGACGGTGCTCTTTGCGCTGCATTTGTGCCTGGTGGAGGCTGTCCTGGCCTCTGATCTCTGATGAGATCTCTGCATGCTGCTTGAGCAGAAAGAGCAATGGGGATGGATCTGTCTTCAGATCTATCCAGCTGGGTCCTGCTCCTTGGGGAGGGCAGCAAGCGGCCACAAGGGACACTTAGAGTGCCTTTAACCCCTTCTGGAACTGCAGAGAAGGAGTTGGGAGGTTGTTTTGAACCGGCTGTAAAGTGATAGTCCTCTGCCCCCTCCCTCCCTCCAAGGCTCCCCCCTTGAAGGGACTGTAGGATAGTCCTACGTTGCACTCTGATAAGGAGAGGTGTCCTTTTGCGTGTCTAATGCTTAAAATCTTCAATCAATATCTCAGGGTCTCTTCGTGCAGAGTAGACCCACGGTTTGACTGCCCTTCTGGCATCTTCCCCACTAACCAGAGGGCAGCGAGGACTGAGCAGCCTTTCCCATCCACTGAGGTGATTAGGGTAGATTTACAGCAGGATCCTTGCCTAATCCCTGGTTTATTTGCTGGCTGAAGAGGAAAGTTGTAAGTCAGGTCATAAAGCTTCTCCGCGGCTTTGCCAGCAAAACTTTCCCATCTTGATTTAGAGATCTGACTGTTTGAAGTCCAAAAGCAAATGCATCCAGGCCTTTTGTATTGCACCTGAAAGCGTGAAGAAGCACTGGCAAAGAAAAGAGGAGGCAAGCGAGGGAGGAAACCTGGCTGTCGTGCAGGGGAGTGCTGAGCACTACCTTTCATCTAAGTTCACACATGGAGCTACTTTTCACAAGGTCTACCTATAAACTCAGGTGCCCTCATTCCTTCATTAGCTCTTTCAACTTTTTTTGTCCTCCAAAGTCCTTTCCTACCAGCCCTGACTAGCTCTGGAGCTTTCTTGTCTCCAGACATTGAGACAGGGTGTTTTTACTTTGGGTGACAAAGCCAAATGACCAGTCTCCAAACATGCCCTGGACGCAAGGAGTTTAAGGTTTCCCCGAGTGTGAAGTTTCACCCAGCGACCTGCTACCTTTTCCTGGTTTTGCTGCTGCTTTTGGCTGTCCCCTCCCTTGCATGGGCTTTGGAGTTTGTCAGCCCCTCCACCCTTGAACCAGTTCAACTCACGGGTCCTGCAGAACATGGATTTTGTTGTTTTTCACAGTACAAGGAGTTGGATCAGCTCATGAGGAGTGAGGAGCCTCCCTGTTGGCAGAGAAAGCCATTAGATCTGCTAGAGCCAGTAAGATAAAATTAGGGAGCAGGCTTCCATTAACCTGGTTAATGGGTGCATTGACCTCAGTTCCTAGGAGAGTAGCTTTAATACATCAGAGTAATGCTTTGTTGCAATCATTTTATTAGCACTTTAAAACTGCTTTTGAACTTGGCTAGTGGATCATGGGGGTATAACAGTTGACTGCTGCACACGCTGCCATGTGAGGTGCTGACCTGGCTTTCTGTTGGCTGGGATGGTCTTCCAGTAATGTTTAGGTTTTTAAACAAAAAAAAAAAAA
>VYZW01001467.1:1646-12520 GCA_013401315.1 Balaeniceps rex | reverse complement strand
AGGGGAGGGGAGGGGAACTGATGGGCTCCTGAAGCACCAAATAATCATAAAATAATTTGCTTTCTGATACAGATTAGGCTGCCCAAATGAAAATACTTCCAGCAATGTGAACCAAAAAGAGCCTTTTAGATATAAATTTATTAAAGGTTCAAAATTTTTCAAGATGCCTCAGAAGATAAAATAGAAAAGAAGCTGGTTTTGAAGTCCTTTATGCTAAGAGTGTTAAAAAATTAAGAAAACAGTCCTAGAGTTGCTGAGCTGATTAGAACAATTCCAGGGAAATCAGATTCTTTCCATTAACTTAATCCAGAATGAGCAATGCCTATGCAAAGCACACTTGATGTGTTTAATGATGTTTATTTCCTTCACTTTTTACAAAATACTTTATCGTAGTCCACAGTGAATCATCCATTTGCACTGTTGTGTATTTTGTATAGACCTACTTCTTAACTCCTGTTACTGTTCTATCTTCAGAATTTGAGTTTCTTATGGCTTGATTTCTGATCGATTATACATGCCTTTGAAGAATGAAGCAATATATGCAATGAAAAGAACCCCAAAGTCTTCTGTGCAATTTCTGTTATCTCAGCATTAATTTGTTTTCTTTTAGAAATTTAGGAGGACAAATACACTTGTTTCATTTGCTTATTTGGAAAAAATTCAGAAAGGAAACAATGAATAAATAACACTGTTCAAATGTAGCCCATTAAACTTGTTATTTTTCCACATTCTTTGTGAAACTAGCATATTAACTCCCATTTCAGCTGCATGATATGTTCCAGCTTCATACTACAAACAATGCTTGCAAGTCTCTTCAGCTGCTCATACAGGCCATAGGGAAGCTTCACTCAAGTTGTGATTTATGTAGTTTTTCATTATTCCTTTACATACATATGCAAGATTCAACACTCTGGGGCATCATATGCATGATTGAGATACCTGCAGGAAGACTCTGGATTCATGATTGAATGATCAGATTATTTAAATGATTCCTTTACAGATTTTAAATTATAAAAGATGCTCTTGAGGATATTCTTCATTTAAAAGGTAATCCTGGCATAATTTCATTGTATCTTCATGCCATTTATCTGGTCCCCGAGAATATGCCTCAGAGAATGCAGATGCAAATAGAAGCTATGAAAATATGGGTTCATTGCACAGCCTTTAGATACTTCAGCACTGGCTGTCAGCAATATGAAAAAGCATGTTACAGTTTTTCTTTAGATGGAAACATGGCATAATCTATATGCCATATTATAGGTGAAAGAGCTTTAAAACTGTCTTGCACCAGTCATGTCACAAGATCATAGAATCATCGAATCATCGAATGCTTTGGGTTGGAAGGGACCTTTAGAGGTCATCTAGTCCAACCCCCCTGCAGTGAGCAGGGACATCATCAACTAGATCAGGTTGCTCAGAGCTCTGTCCAACCTGACCTTGAATGTTTCCAGGGATGGGGCCTCCACCACCTCTCTGGGCAACCTGTTCCAGTGCTTCACCACCCTCAGTGTAAAAAATTTCTTCCTTATATCTAGCCTAAATCTCCCCTCCTTTAGTTTAAAACCATTACCCCTTGTCCTGTCACAACAGGCCTTACTAAAAAGACTGTCCCCATCTTTCCTATAGGCCCCCTTTAAGTACTGAAAGGCCACAATAAGGTCTCCCCGCAGCCTTCTCTTCACCAGGCTGAACAACCCCAACTCTCTCAGCCTGTCCTCGTAGGAGAGGTACTCCAGCCCTCGGATCATCATGTGGCCCTCTTCTGGACCCACTCCAACAGCTCCATGTCCTTCTTGTGCTCAGGGCTCCAGAACTGGATGAGTACTCCAGGTGGGGTCTCACCAGAGCCGAGTAGAGGGGCAGAATCACCTCCCTCAACCTGCTGGCCACGCTTCTTTTGATGCAGCCCAGGATACGGTTGGGCTGCAAGCGCACACTGTTGGCTCATGTCCAGCTTTTCTTCCACCGGTACCCCCAAGTCCTTCTCCGCAGGGCTGCTCTCAATCCCCTCATCTCCCAGCCTGTATTGATATTGGGGGTTGCCCCAACCCAGGTGCAGGACCTTGCACTTGGCCTTGTTGAACCTCATGAGGTTTGCACAGGCCCACCTCTCCAGCCTGTCCAGGTCCCTTTGGATGACATCCCGTCCCTCAGGCGTATCAACCGCACCACTCAGCTTGGTGTAAATAGTTTTGGTTTTGGTTTTTTTTGGTTTTTGTTTTTTTAAAAAGCAGGTATGTTTAAGAAACAAAACTGAAGATATACAGTATGAGATACTTAATGTAGCCTACTAACAAGGCAACTCACAAGCAAGGTTTTGCTATTCTGGATCATCTCACTGTACACATAGAAGAGATTGTTTTCGCAATACACATTGAATTGTATTTATCAACTTTTAAATTCATTTATCATTTTATCAATCAATCAATGACTGAAAATCATGAGATATTCTGTATTTTTTGCAGCCCTCTTTCACTTTTATGTCTTTGAATAACTCGCCCTCTCTGGGTTAAGTTTATCTGAGTTCTTTGGTCAGTAACTTTTCTTTGTAGTATCTACATGTCCCCTGGTATACGGGACACTACATAACAGTATAGACTGTGCTCTAGCATGATATATACTCTATCACAGTAAAAACTTAAAAGAATAAGCCTCTTCAAACAATACATGACAGTATCAGAAAACACTTTTAACAAGAGTGATCAAACACAGAAGCAATATGATGTTTGAAAGAGAAGCAAATTTCAGATTACATACTTAATATGATTCAGAATTCATCTCAAGTTCAATGTACTACTATATGTACATTAATATATACACTAAAAAATCTAAACAGTTAATAAAAAATTGTTTCAGTTAAGCTATTGTTGCCATGAAGAATACCGGGATTTATCTTGTTGCAAATTTAGGCCTCGATGCAGCAAAGATTTACAGCACTGAGTAGGACTGGTTTATACAAGGAGTATTTCCCAGGAGTTCAACTGAACATAGTTAAGATAGTGCAGTGGTCCATGCGGAAACGAGGCCTAAGTCTTTTATTATACTTAGAGACAGCGATGTATGAATTACAATACTAATTATGAGAACAGTTCTACAGGTAGTGCAACCATATTATTCCTCATGTCTAAAGACACAACATCTTAAATAAACAAGACCAGCAAAGAAAAAAGAAAGGAAGCAGTGGCTTGAGGAGATGATCAGTGCAGCAGGTCAGCAGAAGACCCTAAACTAGGATTTAGCAGATACGTGTTTAATGCTTCTTCTTGTACAGGAAGCCACTCATTCCTGCCAATCAGATTTTGAAATTTAGACACCAGTGATACAAAAGAAAAAAATGTTATGTCAAGGAGAGGGATTTGTTTTTTCATATCTGTATCATGACCAAATTATAGTAATAGTACTCCTGCTGATAGAGTTCTTAGTCAGCTGATAATATTGCTGCTGCTTACATTATTTGAAGATTTATTTACCAATTTAGCAACCTTTAATTTTAGAAGAGGTAGACAATATTTTGATCAATGGCAGCCTTTACCTGTCATGGTTTTTTGTTTTCTTGTTTTATAAGGCCACAGGAAAATATGGTCTGATGTATATTATCTGTATGGATCGGTACCATATAGGCTGATTTAAAAAATTATTTTCATTTGGCAGCAAAGAAGTATCAGATTTTTCCCCTTCACTGTAGTACTCTTTGTCTAATATTTCCAGTTAGATGTAGCTAAACATTATGATACACAATCTTTAGGGTTAAATTCAGACAAGTATCTCATGAATAACTAAAGAAAACTTCAAGAAAAACTAAAGGAAACTTAATTCTTTTTCTTTTAGACAAACTGTAGAAATTTTTTCTGTCTCTCTCACCTGCTCTTGAAGGCAAATTTCAGGAAGGTCTAAGCCATCAGATCCGGGAGCACAGAAAACAGAGGTAGTCTGTGTAAAATTCTCAAACTTGAGAGGAATTATTTCCATCAGAGTTGCCTGTGTGCAAGCAATCCACCTCAGGATGTGTTTCTTGGTGGTAGGAATGAGACCTGCTTCCTGCCTGCCTGCAGTGGGGATGTTTTGGGGGAAGGAATTTTCTCCTATTTTACAAATACTGCTCATGGATGGAAAACAAAGCAAGGAGAAGTTTACTTAAATGGTGCTTCACATTCCCACAACAACCTTTCTGAGCTGGTGCAATCGGTCCAATACATGTGCTGCAGCTTCAGAATCGGCTTAACTCAGCGTGAGACAAGTCAGTCAGTCACTGGTATGACTGAAAACCCATCAGGCTTTGACACACTTTCCTTTGGTGTCCAGGATTATTTTGCAGTCAGATCTATTCACCAAGCCATTTTACCCTGAAACCACACAAACGATAAAGCTGATGCTAAGAAAGCATCAGGGCATGCAGACAAGTGGAAGAACCATTCTCTGCAGTAGCAACACAGTGTTACTTCAGTTTAACCTGACCATGAAACTGCACACTTTTTACTTCTGTGGATAAAATTATTGGTTTTATCCTCTAATCTATCTGCCTGTTTTTTACGAAATGCCTAGAAACCTATCATGTGAACCTCCCTCTCTCTAATGTGGGAGGTGAGGTGGAAGGTGGCTGCTGTAGTGGTCCTTTCTCTGTGGAATCTCAAGGCAAGGTTAAAAAAAGTCTTGAGTCTGTCCATTGTGCTTTTATCACATTGATGTATTTTTCTTAGCATTTTAGTGCTGTATATTCAAAACCTAAATGTGGTGGTGGTTTTTCTTTCAGAGTTAGTTGCTATATTTGCTCAAGAACTCACGTCTTCTGTCCTGATCAATTTATTTCAGTAAAATACAGTGGGGTTACTTTAACATCTATTTTATATACAAAAATGTTCCTATTAGGTAGTCAACAGTAAATGGACGGAAACATTTTACCATCATTCTTGTTTGTGTAGCACAAAGAGCCTTTTCTTTTGTTGCCATAGGAAAAATTTGGAATCTTTGTTTTTCTTGTATATTGTACATGGCAAGTTTAGTTTATCAACAAGGAGGTGCTGTTTTCTAACACCAGGCACAATTTTCTAAGGCTAGGATTACTGAAAGGGACAGAAAAGTAAAATAGGTATTTCTTTTCTGTTTCTCTGTTGCGTTTCACACTTGACAGCACTCCATGCATAGTTCATTCAGCTTTTCCCCTGGGTAGACAATCAATAAGCCAGTTTCCTTTTCTGTTTGAGTCTTTTGTGCAACAATAGAGGAAAATAAAAGCATTTCAGAGCATAGGAAAACATGTATATAAGCTCACAAATATTGACAAGAAGACTCAAAGGCAGATGAGCTATCAGAAATTACAACTCCGTAGAAGCTACACACTAGGCATGCGCAGAGCACAAGGTGGGGGCAGTGGTGGTATCTGCCCATTACCCTACCTTCCTACTAGATGTATAATTCATGGTTTAACACATTTTGGAGAGGTGAACCCAAACAGTCCCATATTTGTTAATGAAACTGGTGGAATATTTGCTGATTTTTAAAAGCAATTTTAATGTGGAGTCCTACCTGCTCTCTTCACTTTCTCTCATGTGTGTTTGTCGCATTACACACTTTGCCAGTGCAATTGCATGAAAATATATAAAATCATAAAGGAGGAACTGCCTTCAGGTTCCTTGTTCTACAGTGGCTATTAACTCCTATTGTAACAAAGTTACGATATCACTTTCAGTCCTTGCTGCCACTCTATTAAAAATATTGATGATAATGGTAATAAACATAGTAACCTCCTACTGTTCATAGAACCTGAGTCAAAAAAAAGACTTCACAAGATATTCTAGTTTATTCATTTGTCCCAAAACAAAACTTATGTTTTTCTGATGTTTTCTTAAAATGATGGGGATTCCACCATCGCTCAAGGCAATTCATTCTAATGCTTCTCTCGTCTCCTAGTCAGGAATTTTTCCACTCAGGGAAGCCAATCTCACTTGTGGGACTTCCTACACCAACTTCACTTCTCACCCTGATCTTCACTTGCAGTCTTTGCGTGTAGAGTGCAGGCAGCTTCACACTGTTGCTGCAAAGTGCTCATGGCCTGCGCTCGGGGAGCACAGTAAGGAGAAAGGATGCAGTGGTCTTTGGGTGGCCATAGGGCCTGTTGCAACCCCTTCTGAAACAAGCCATTTCATACTCTCTCCCCTGTCGCCTGCTCTCATAGAGCACTGCCTTCTGAAATAAAGTGCCTGCGTGGCTGTCACTATTTTTATTTTACCTTCCACCAGGGAAAAAAGGGCTTGTTTTTTGCAGAGGCTTCCCAGCCTTGCCCGCGGAGGGGGCGGGAGGGTGTGTGTCTGTGCCTCTCCCTCGCCGGCTCTGCCCGCTGCCTGCGGCGGGGATCGCCCTCCCCACACTCCCACGCCTTCAATTACCGCCGGTGGCGGCCGCCGCCCGCGCCGCGCCGCGCCGCGCCGTGCTTCCGCGCCGTGCCTCCGCGCCTCGCCCGCCCGCTCCCCCTCTCTCTCCCCGGCACTGCAGCAGAGGCTTCACAGCAACGCGAAGCCCACACAGCCACTCCGGTCAGCCCCTCCTCTGGCCTGTCACGCTTGGCGGCTCCTCCGGGAGGCTCCTCGCTGCCTCCCGCAGCCTCACGCCGCGGGCAGGAGGCAGCGGCAGCGGGAGCGGAGGCAGACGGGAACGCTCCGCAGCCCGGCTGCGCTGCGCCGCGCCTCTCCGCCGCCTGCCTCGACGGTAAGTGATGCTCCGGGCAGTCAGTCAGCCGGCCGCTGCTGCTCCCGGGCAACTTTTCCCTTTTTTTTTGTTTTTGCATGCTTGCGGCGGCGGAGGACTTCAACTTTTCCACGGGACACACAGGGGATTTGCTCGCCAGGGAAGGGGGAGAGCTCTCTGCGGGGCAGGTCGAGCATTATGGGGAGCGCGGGGTTCCCTCGCATCCCGGCGGTGAGCGGGAGCAGTCAGTGCTGGGCTGCTGCTCACTCCAGCTCTGTCCAGAGCTCGCTCGCTCTCTTGCACAGAGCGCGCAGGTTGCACAGATCCGAGGCGGTGTGAGCGTCTAATCTCTGCTTTTGAAGCTGACTGGCATAAGGCTGGCAGAACTTTTGCTCGCTAGGGGAGCAAAAAACGGGTGTTGAGGTTCGCAGACTCTAGATGTTTGAAGAAAACAAGCTTGCAGATGTCCTAGCGGTAAGGCTGGTGAGGAAAATCAGAGATGCAGGAAGGGTGTCGAGATTCCAGCACCTTAGGGAACCGACGGCTTGTAAGATGTGTTTAGAAGGGAACAGGCAGAGTTTCAGGTCCTGTAACAGAAACGGAAGAAAAAGAAGGAAAGAAAAAAAAAACCAGTTTAAGTGCTTTGGAAAACTATGTTGCTTTTCTCACTGTAGATTGCCTTCAAGGATCGTAACACACATCGACTATGTTGGGAGAATAGTTTAGCATTCGTGACCCATAAGGGGGAGGGGGGGGCTCCCTTCCTTACAGCTTCAGGAAAGGACTTTTTCAAAACACACTAAGTTACTGCTTTCCTGGTGCTTTGGGGATTTAGATCCCAAGATGCCTCCAGCGGTATATGGGAAGGGGAACACAGAGAAGCCACAGTGGGGCAAATTATAGTTTAAGACCCAGGGTTAGGAAGAGCCATGGGATGGTGAGTTTTTTTTGAGGTCACCCCCATCTAATTTAAAGAGGATTTCAGGGCAGAAGAGCCTAAGGGCTGCAAAGAGGCAGAGGAGCTGGTCTGGCAGTCCTGAGTGGAGGAAGGACAGCCCAGGGACCTGAGGGCCGGGTGACATGGGAGTAATTGAGCATGGAGGTCACTGATGAGCCTTGGGAGCCTAATCCTGCAAAGGACTGTGGGCACAGTATGAGTCGGGGGCGAGGGTGGCAGCTGAGTCATGCTGGCTGGGATGGCCACTGCACATCTGTACAGAAAGGGGGGGCCGAGGAGAGAAGAGATGAGGAAGAAGCATATAAAGATAGGCAGGGAGGAGGGAGATCGTCTCATCGAAAGATGCTGATATCATCTAGAGGCTCCTCTGTGATTGATAGTACCCTGCTCTCCTTCCTGTAAAGGGTTAGGAGGCTGATGAGTGTATCTCTGATGCAGGGGGGGTGGATTGCAGAGGTTAGTACAACACGAGGGAAACCTACTCAGACAAACACGACTGGTACTGCTGGTACTTGGGCTGCATTGCACTGCAGTGCAGGGAGCTCACAGCAACTTCTGCCTTAGGAGAGAGAGGGAGATGCTGAATTGATCTGTAGACGTGGCAAACTATGCCAAAAATTACTGCTTTGCGAGGGAATTGCAGATAGAACTGGAAGTAGAGCTGTAAGGATATTTTGGAAGGAACTTCCTGATGAATTTACAATTAACCACAAAAGATTTTATGATTAAAAACCAACACCCAAACCAAATGAAGTTCTCTGATGAGAATAATTGTGAATGGTATACTCCTGTTGGAAGTGGTTTTCCTTCGAGTTCGCTATGGGAAGGAGCCCGGTTTTAACTATGCCATATGTCCTCCTGAATTATTGAAGTTTTACAATGGATCTTCTTTTCACGGATTGAGGTCCCTGTGGGAATGAAAACTACCATTGCACTGTTTTGTGCAATATTCATAGTTTTCCCTGTAATTAAGCATTTATTCAGGATTTTCATAGAGAACAAGGCACTGTGGTAAACTGGAGACCCCATTCCTTCCCTCTCACGTAACCATTTTCTGCAATTTTACTGAATGATAACATGCATTAAATCTTACTGTCTTGGTGCTTCTTTTGGTTTTTTTTGTTTCCATAATGTGAGAGTGAGAAGCATTGCTTTTCTGTATTCCAAAGAAATGCAGAATTCCCTAAAATATAGTCACAGTAAGTTCCAAGTGAACTTTTATTTACATTTGCAGGAAAGCTTTGCATAGGCCAAATATTGACAAAAAGACAGTCTGTCAATTAAAATATTGACACACATTGAGCCTCCAAACATCTTCAAATGATACTTGAAGAACAGGAAGAAACAATTGTTTAATGCCTATATTTCTGAAGCTGTATTCCTACTGCTTATTCAATAATGATGACCCTGAATATCAGTGGTACAGACTAGACATACACTTTCTCTGGTGGCAACTTGATGTAAAATCACATGTCATTGCATTCTGGAAAAATAGATTTGTATTTGGCCAAATAAGATCAAACCAAGTGTTTTCTGATTATATATTTGAGAAATCTAATTAATTTTTAATAATAGTAAAGCAAAGTTGTTAGGTTTTTTTCTCAGTTCTGAGCAACATGCAAGAAAGATGTTTGCAACAAAGGAAAATCACATGAAGCAGTCAGTTATGTTTGCAAAACATAGCATTACCTCAGGTGACAATGTGAAACCTATAATCGAGTTTATATGTACCTGAGTGTATAAGGTTATATAAGTTGCTTGCACTAATGGTGGATTTTAAATTAATTTTTTGAATGATGTGTTCCAAAGCATAGAGGACAAAGGTTTATCCAGAGTGGTCCTTATCATCCTGTTAAAATCAGTGTGAATTGTATTGTAGATTTCAGTGGATACGGGAATGAATCCAGCTATATAATTATCTAGGGGTTTTTGTATGAAAATAGTATTAATGAAGATATCTCACATTCTCAGTCATATAAAAGTTGTTTCAGCATCACATGGAGATCACTTGGGCTGTATGTTGCTGTGAATCTTTGCAATCCATATGCATCACAGGATGCATATCAATGCTTGTTTAAACAAAAGGTCATCAATTAGATTAAATGTGTTTGCAAACCTGTGATAGAGAACCCGCAGCTGCTGCCACCGCCTTTGTATTATGTAGTGCGTAACATTTTCCTCTTAAAACAGAATGGAGTCCTTTTTAAAATGATTCAGAGGACTGGATTTAGAGCTTGTCTTCTTTTAAGTGTTTGTAAGCTGTGAAATGGAAGAATTAATTGAAGGTATGCTCAAAGTATTGACACTGGGAAGAAAAAGGTAGTTAAATTTCTCTTTTAAATTAGCAAACTGTTTCAGTTTTAAGTTAAATGTGATATATTCCCTAGTAATTATGTTACAAAACATAGCAGGCCTTTTTTTCCATAAAACACTGGTTGATAGCCCCACAGGCTTTTAATTTATCTTTGATTTTGTGTATTGCTACATGGTTCTTCTAGAGACATTCTAAACATGCAGGGTACCTACTCCCCTGTAAATATATATGTTGCTGGTTTGTAATGTGTTAGTCAGGCTTGGTTTCAAATTACCGTTTTTATGTCAGCGAGAGATAAATACATGTGCATTAAATATAATCAAATGCAAATTCCTCTAGCATGATTATTATTGAAGCTGTTGTCCTCTTATTAAAAAACCAGAGGGGGTAAAGCAATGCCGAGCACGTCCTTTCCTTCTCTGTGGTTCAAACTCTCAGTCACTTTCCCACCCAGAGAGGCTAATAAAAGTTTAAATGTTGCAGACACAACAATGAAATTGCTTAAGGTGTAATACAGTGTAATATGATTGAGATATTGTAACATCCTTTCATTTTTAAGACTGAATTCTTACCTCTGCATTTCTGCTGACCGGCTGCTGACGTTAAAGACTTGCCATGCATCAACAAAACATCAGAGACTTTCATGATTAGGTGGGCATTCCATACAAATATTTCTAATTTAGCTAAAAATGCATAATATTAAAAATACAAACAACGCCTATTAAGTAATGTAGCTGTTTCAGCACACAAGGCATATAGCTTTATATTGATCTGAGACTCATGAAAAATATGGTGTTGCTGCAGCTTCATGTTTCCTTGCCAGCAGCAAGATTTTTTTTTAAGATAAAGCAGCATCCCTGTAGCTGGCTCTCTCCTTCTCAGCAGGCTATTTTTGTGGTCATGGCTGTGTGGGTCTAGTTA
>VYZW01001462.1:581-17025 GCA_013401315.1 Balaeniceps rex | reverse complement strand
ATAAAGTTATTATTCTAAAGCTTTGACTACATTAATGTAATTTGTAAATATTTCTTGGTACCACTGTTGCTCCTCTAACGATGTTAACTAGAAAAGCCCAGTGAAAGCGGTAATAACTAAATGAAAAGTGCACCTTTTCTTACTAGCAGGTGAAGCAGCTCTTTGCTCAGCATTTAAAACAACTTAAGGTGGTACAAGAAATCAGGGTACCAAACTAATCCCTTTCTTGCCGTGGTCACTGCCAGCCACCTGCTCAGTCCCTTCCTGTGTTAACAAGAATATTGATTCACAGGTACATTTCCAATAGAAAAAATATTTGCTGCATTAAACATGTACATTAAGCCCAGTCTATGGGCCTTAACATTACCAGTTCAGTACATCTATAATGCATTTCCCTCCCTCACACTGTCCTTTTGTTTTGGAGAGAAAAAAACCAAAAAACAATCAAATCCTATTAGCTTTTACACTTTATGTAAACGTTTCTTGTACTAAATCCATGACGTTCTCAAAGAAAATCTACCTTCTAATTCTGGTAAAACTATGTGGCTGCTTTGTGTTGTTTTCGTTGCGCTTAATACAGTAAATAATACTATGCAATTACATTGTCATAGACAATGCACAGTAGGTGTTGCACTCTTAAAGAATTAACAGCAAGAAAGTTTAAAAGAGTTTCCACAGTGAGAAATAAAGCACTCTGCCAAGCACGAGGCATATGCAAGTACCACCTTACCACATAGACTGTGCGACTATCCACATCCTTTGGCTGCTCGCCCAGCGGCTGGCGTCTTCTGATTCTAGTTCCTTCTAAATCCAACTAAAAGTAACAAGAAACAAACAAGCATTTTCCATAAGATTATTGCCTACTTCATTATTACTCCAGCATCAGCAGATACAAAGGAGTGAAATATTAAATACCTCTACAACAGATGAACTTTTAACTGCTCGAGCTATCAGTTTGCCATCAGTAGTCAGTTTTTTCATTTTGTTGAAAGAAACAAGAAGCGATATGTCAACATCTAGGGATAAAAAACCATGCAAATGATGAAATCAGGGTAATCTAGAAAGCATCAGTTATGTGTACTAGTCTGACATTAAGACTCCACTAGTATTTTTGTAAGCGATCTGCAAGTCATAAGTGCAGTATGTAACCACACTGCCAAGGATTTACAGAAAATTTTTACCATCAAAATGAAAGTTTCAAGTAAACCTGTATTTAATTGTCTTTTGTGCTAACCTTTATCAAAGGAATTTTGGTCTTTTACCTCCCCACTGGTAACTATTGTCTTTGAAAAGAAAGGAAGAAAACCCCCTTTCTGCTGTAGTTTTACAATACAAAAAAAATTTGCATTGAAAAGATGCCTCTCCTTCAAGTACTCAATTAAGTGTTTAACCCAGTCTTCCCAACACAAAAGAGGCCCTGCTCACCCTTCAGTTGCAATGAGTCACGCTGCTAAAACCTTGACAGAAAATTATGTAGTATTAGTCTTAATAAAAAAGTTAAAGACATCCGAGCTCTAGTATCTCTAGAAAATGTTGGGTAAATTTTATTCCTCCGAAGGCCCTCTTTTTAAAACTGTCTTGAACTTCAATATAATTGAGGACTACACCAAGCAGCTAGAAGGCTACACTTTTCACACAATGCAACGGGACTAACGATTTACACTTCAAATAAATATGGAATCCTTAAGAAAACAAAAATAAGTAAACATTTCTGGAAACTGCTATTTTTCTGTTTCGATGGAAAACCACCGCTTTTTACAGACATACCGCACTTTTAGTCAATCTGGCATAATGTTAATTGGACAATTATACTGATAGACTGTATTTACCACACAAGTACTGTTTTTTAAAGCAAAAGCATACTAGTCACTGCAGCTAACATGTAAATTAATCTCTTCAAAAACTGACAAATAGTTTCAGAACCAAGCTCAGTTTCCTACTCTGCAGTCCAATCAACCATGTCAAAAATTGTCTAAAGGAAAGAGACCCACACTAGCCCTACATGCAAACCGATTTCTCACGTATCAAACTTGTGCAGAAAACAGGAAAAAAGTATCTATACTTAACCGCAAATCCAAGTGACGTTTTAATTTCTGCATATATCTAACCTACAAGTCAAGTACTGTACCTCCAAGGGCAAAATGACCCTTGTTTGTATAATTTTAAGAACCAACAAAGTTAAAACAAGAAAATCAAGTCTCCCAACCAGTCACTTGT
Organism: Balaeniceps rex; assembly: GCA_013401315.1. Lineage (NCBI taxonomy): Eukaryota > Metazoa > Chordata > Aves > Pelecaniformes > Balaenicipitidae > Balaeniceps > Balaeniceps rex. Next base: position 14,808 of record VYZW01001462.1, on the reverse strand, counting down.
ATCCTGGCAGATGCCACGGCTGCTAGTAAAGAAAAGAGAAACACTAAATACAATTTCTAAAAACTAGTACCAAGCTGTGCCTCCTGAGCTGCTAATCCTAAAGCTGGTTTCCAGCATGCAACTACTGTTTTCCCCAGGAGCAGACATGCACCTCAAAACAGCTTGTAACTGTCACCAGCAATACAGTAAAGAAGAAAGTTAACATATCTGTTTACTGACATATACTGAATACAAAAACTTACAGCCATCTCTGGACTTTTCTATTTGTTCTCGGAGAAATCTATCTTTGTGGAGATTAACATCGCCAAACCAGAAATCCACTTGTTTCGCTATATCCGCCAGCACCTGTTTAACCCTTGACCTCTTCTTTTTCTCTCTCTCCTTTTTCTGCTCAGTGCTTTCTTCTTCCATGGCTTTGTCTCTTGCAGTTTCAGTCTCCATTCCTGTCATTCTGTCAGCTGGAAGTTAAAGATAACCTTTGAGAAAAATCAAAATATTCTCATTTCGAGGTGGCATAAACATTCTTGGTTTATCTTACATTAAAAACTTCACGCATCCCCTGTGAGACTATGTGGCGTTCTTTATTTGCAGCGTAGAAAAATATGAAGCATACAGAAAATGAGGTCACACAATAACTGTGCGGTGAAGACTAAGCTGGAACTCAGGTCTCCTGGCACCTACTACTGCCTTTCAGCCACAGATTCACTGGAAGCAAGTTGGTACCAAACGGCAGGCTTTTCACTTAAAATTTTTTACTATTGTGTCAATCCAGAATGCCTTGTGAACAGTCTGCCCTCCCCATTACATTTCTAACAGCAGCTTTTGAATTTCAGCAGCAGTCATGGGATTCACAGTTNGACAGCGCCCCCTACCGGCAAGACCCCCTACCTACACCTACGCCGCCGCCACCGGCTGCCCCCCCCGCCGCCGCGCCCTACTGACCTGCCGCCGCGCCCGCAGGGGCTCCCCAGGCGACGTCACCGCAGGGCCACCGGGCCGCACCAACCAACCGACCGCCCTCGCCTCTCGCAGCGGGCACTGCCCCCCTCCTCCGCTACCGCCACCGCCGCCGCCGCCCCCTCCTTATCGTCAGTCCCGGCGCGACGCGCGGCCCCCACAGGGAGAAAAGCCCCGCGGGCGCCGCCCGCGCGTGCGCAGCGCAGCCGGGCGCGTGGCTTCCTCCTCGCGTCGGCGCGCCGTGACGTCACGCGGGCTGCGGCGGGAAGTTTCGAACGCGGGGAGGGAGCGCGGCGGCGGCAGCGGCCGCTATGATCCTGCCCGCCCGCCCGCCCGGGACAGGTGGGTAGGGCCGGGGCGGCTGTTGGGCCTCTCAGCCGCAGTGACAGNTCAGACAAGCAGCGCTATTAAAAAAAATTATATATATATATATAAGTGAATTCTTCAAAGCACTTGTGCAGGTCACAAAGTATGTTTTAATAATACATAACTTCCCTGCTACCAGAAAAGCAAGCTACTTGCTAAAGAGAGCCTGCAAAAACAAAATCTAAAAAGCAGACAATTTCCCTCTCAATAAACACATTTTCTCAGACTTGAAAAAAAGACAGAAATCACCTGTTCTCCACTGCCCATATCTCCTAGTACAAACCATTAGAAAGAATACACAAAAAACTCAGAGCACTATACGCTTCAGAAATTACCCTTTTATGTAGAAGGCAAAACAGGAATTAAAAAAAGCTGGATTATACAGAAGACTTCTGAGAAGGCTGGCCAAAGGACCATCCTCAGCAAGCACATACCGTAAATCCGATGGTCGCAAACAGGTTACACTCACACACACACAGCAGCTGAAGAGCTCGCTGCTAAAATTTATGGCACGACCGCCAAATGAGAAGCATCTATTAATCCTTATAAATAAATACAGTGTAAAGATATACGTAAACACCTAGTTGATATTCATGGCAGGCCTGGCAATTGTAAGGTTTGTTTTCAAAAATTGTCTTTGTTATGTCGAAAATGCAAACCACTCACCCTGTCAATTGCCAAGGCCCTGCCAAAGAGCAGCAATTCAAAACCTTCCAATCCCACCTTTGAATACGTTCTAACACATTCTTACTTGCAAGTCCATGTGGCAATCACTATGTGCTATGCTTAAAGACACATTTTTACTTTCTTTGATTAGGGCTCTTTCATCGACTGTCACTGACTCCAATGGTAAACCTAGTTCTGTCAGAATCTCAGAATCAGGCCCCTAGAAATCAGGGACTAACTAGAGGGAAGTGACTTGAATGTACAGATTTACCTTGAAAAATATAAAACTGTTTTAATGCATCAATTCGTTTTTTTTGTTCACGTTTCAATTTGCTGTAGCTAGTCGGTCCTCCTTGAAAACCGCCAGTCACCACAGTACTTCATTTTACATGAGCAAAACAAAGCCATACTGCCAACAGCAGACAGCTTTTTGAAAATGAAATTAACACAAAAATTAAATTAATGTAGCAATCACCATATGAAAGACTTCTCAGCTCTCTGCCGAGGCAACATAGAAGGACACGCGAGTACAGTCATCAGAGAGGAAGCCCATCTCTACAACAGGATGACAAAAATGGAAATGGTCTGCAAATTATTGTGCAAATCAGGCTTCCTTAGCCGGATATCAGTTTCTCTCCCTGCTGTGAGCTGACCACTCAAGATAGTGAAAGGTCAACAATTACCTTGAAAAGATAAGCCAGGTAAAAATCCCAAGCCAAGCAGAAGTTCAAGCTCCATTCAAGCCCTTCAGCGAGATATTTATGTTAATAATCAGCAGAACAATATACTACTTAGCTGAAGGCTATAGTAAGTTGCACCATTAAAGGTAAAGCATCATTATGGGATACTTTTAGTGGCTGAACAGTATTAAATGACCATAGTGACATATAATGAGTGCGGCTCGCGTACAGTAAAGCTTTATTTGAAGAAACCATCTAAGTGTTGCATACATTTTGACTCACTCAGCCCTGGGACTTCCTTCCCAGGAGAGAGGGTCTCCTTCAAGCTTAAAGAAGAAGAGCTGCAAGCTATATTCTGGGCTTCCCCCCGCCACTCCTCACTTTGTGCTACTTGCTTTAGAAATGAAGCTTTGAGAAAATTACTTTAGAGGAGCTTGGAAATATAGAGTCAGAGCAAATGCCAGCTATGAATCTATAATTAGAATCTGTATACAATCTTACATTTAGTAGTGAAATACTGAGACATAACTGAGACAACACTAGAATAAAGCTCAGGATTTAAGAAAACACTGTTTATAAGTAAGCATGTCAATAACTCATAGCACTCGCTTTTTTGGTGGGTATTCTCTTCATTCGCAATTACTCTTGCAAACCTCAACTCGTCAATGAAAGCTGCAACGCCAAGGCGTAAGACAGTCTGTGGTTTTGACTTGCCAACTCTTACGCTGCCACCACTATTCTGATAAACAATTAAAATCAGAAGAAAGCAAAAGTAGGGTCAAAATATCACTCTGTTGAAGTAAAAGAGCTGTCATACCTTAGCTTTCCTCAAATGAAATAAAAGCACAGCATCTCTATGTGCAAGAGTGAAACCAGGAAAAGGAGGGACGATTAAGCAGGGAGAGGGAACTCTAAGAAAGCAAAGATACAATCAAAGATACAATCAAAATAATACACATACACAGAAATCTATAGTAACCTATCTATACGCTTTAAAAGGCAAACATTAAACATGTTGGTGCTAACCTGTACACAGCCAAGTTCCAAACCCAACTTCTATTGTTATAAAGATCTCGAAAAACATAATCACATTTAACTGTAATCCAGAGTCTGGAAGAAACAGCATTCCAGTTATAAAGTACCCTTTATTCTTTTATATTAAGCACTGATGCAAACGCACGCTTGCTTTGGGCACTTTAAATAGCAAAATGGGACAAGGGCAGGGGGAAGAAAGAATAATTCAAAATACTTTTTATACTATGAAAACGTTTCCATATGGTCAGTGGCAACACCTCCTCTTCTGGACATTTAGTCCAAAATAAATGCAAGTATTCAGCAAACCTGAAATTAAAGATGCATTCCGTAATCCACCTTGGGTATTCTTACACTAATACGCACACAGGCAGAGCTGCAGCAGTTTAAGTTCCTATCCTGCCTTGTAACTTCACTCTATGGAAACTGAGCTAAGAAAGGACAGGAGTTATTACCTGGGGACCAGCACAATTTTCTTCATAACCTAAAACCAGAGAACCTCCTGCTTTTTCCCCCTGTTAAGCAATGAAACCCATACATCATTTTAAAGCTACATTTAAGGCATTCGAGAGATGTCACGAAACCAGTGTGCGCATAAAGAGAAAAGGCTTTGCTTCCACATGACAGCGATGGGTGTTTAAGGCTGTTTCTAGGCATAGGCAGACCCCACCATGTCAGTCCTGCCACAGTTACCCTTTCCTCCGTCACCACAAGAGACGGAAAGTGGGTTTTTAATAAAATGCAGGCCCGCAGCACAAGACTACGATTAGATGCATTCAGCTGTATGAACCAACAGTTCACCGACACCAAAAGGGCAGCCCAGCTCTCGTATCTTACTTGCTACACAGCCCTCCCTCAAACTATCTCACCCTCTGGTAAGCCCGTTCAACTCTGTGACGTGAGAAGTTGTTATTTTGTGGTCCTTCCCTGCTGGACGAGTGGGTTAAACCAACTCATTAAGGAGCTGAATAAGCAGCAGAGCCTATAAAGGGAACCAGCAGGAATAAGCACTTGGGAGAAGGATAGAGATGGGTACAAGAGCAAGGCATTCTGCTGCCCTATTAGCAGCTGCAGACAGACGGGCCCAGAAGCACTGCACAACTGCCATCTTCTTTACCCTTCAAAGGGGAAACACACAACATGAAATAGATTTTTCTGGCCCCAACTTAATCTTCACCAGCATAGCAACTCGGTAAATGCTGGTTCCCGAGAAGGCCGACTGCCATACATTTGCCAGCTGCGCAGGTAGTGACCAGTACAGGTTTCAGCACTGCTGCTGCAGTTGCTCATGAACCTTGTATGCATTAAAAAAAGTAAAGCAAGCCCAAAGTCAGCCGCTCCCCATGTCCCCCCCCTCAACATGGGACCCTTTCCTCCAACACGACATGTCAGATCTTCACCACACGTGAAGGCACCCCAGCCAGCATCGCGACCTGTGCTTCACCTGAAGGCACAGTCACCAGTCGGGCTTGAACGGCTGCGGTGGCAGAGCCCTGGGAAGACGCTAAGGGCCAGGGACGGTTAGACAGCCTCAGGAAAGCGCCACACACCTCGGGAGAAGCGGGCACCGGAGGGGAAGGATGCCCAGGAGCCGGGCACGGCGGGGTGTGTGGATGAGGGGGGCAAAAGACCGCTACAAGCGAGGCCAAGGGGCAGTTAAGGGGCACGAGTGGCAGTGCCCGTGGGGGACACGCAGGGAGACGACCCTGAGGAGACGGCTCCGTCCCGCCCGGCCGCCTTCCACCTGAGGGGCCCAACCGCCCGCCCGGCGCGCGCACCGCCTCAGCCCAACGGCCGCCGCCTCGCCTCGCCGCACGAGGCGCGCCCGGCGCATGCGCCCGTCGGCGGGGGGGGGGGACAGCGCCCCCTACCGGCAAGACCCCCTACCTACACCTACGCCGCCGCCACCGGCTGCCCCCCCCGCCGCCGCGCCCTACTGACCTGCCGCCGCGCCCGCAGGGGNCGCGGGCGCCGCCCGCGCGTGCGCAGCGCAGCCGTGCGCGTGACTTCCTCCTCGCGTCGGCGCGCCGTGACGTCACGCGGGCTGCGGCGGGAAGTTTCGAACGCGGGGAGGGAGCGCGGCGGCGGCAGCGGCCGCTATGATCCTGCCCGCCCGCCCGCCCGGGACAGGTGGGTAGGGCCGGGGCGGCTGTTGGGCCTCTCAGCCGCAGTGACAGCACCCCCGGCGGTCGGGGGGTGGCGGCTGATGGCGGTGGGCGCCCCCCGAGGGGCGAGCTGCTGCGGCGGGGCCCGCTCTGCCGCGGGGATGCGCTGCCTGTAGCTCAGCCAAGCCCCCGGGGAGGCGATCTTGGATCAAAAGCCGCTGTGCTGAGGGAAATGGTGGTGGCTGGTGGGCTACAAAGGGGCTCGCCGGGCCCGTCTCGGCTGTGTGGAGAAAGCGGGTTTAGCAGGCCTGTGTGAACGTGTGCTAGCAGCGTTCGTCTTCATCCCCGTGGTGTTCCGTACTGAGTTCTAGTAAGTGTTAGTGTTCATCCAGTTACTTTTAATAGTTAAAAGAGTAATTCTGTCCCCTTTAAGGGTGTCCATTTCCAAGGTTTCGCACCTTACTAAATGCCCGGGGACTGCCAAGAAGGCGGCAGCCATGAGAAACGGCGTGCATCTCTCTTCTTTCTTAATATAAACTGCTTCTCACTGATCCGCAGCGTATGAGTAGCTGACAGTCTTATCTCCTCTCTTGTGATCGTTTTCATTGCAGTGCTGTTAACGGATTGAACTAAGGGCGCAAGTGCAGCTCTCCAAACACGGATGCAAATCGCAGTACCGATCAAATATTGTACAGCAGTAAGTCACAACCTGTGGAGATGAGTGGCTTTTATAATGATTTGTTTCTGGTTTCATCATCAAAGGCTATTTTAAACGTTACCATGGTCTAACTTTACATATTCAAAGAGGCTTGACTTCATGGGTAACTGGTTTTGAGAGTCAGTTATCTTTAACATGAATTAAGCATGCATGAGCAAGTCCAGAGTCAATAAACTTGTGACAAAATTATTCTGTTAATAGTTTCTGTGGTATTTTTTTTGCTGCAAGTAAACGTGTTTAGGAGAATTTGTTAACTGAATAGCGGTATGATCACCAGAGTTTTCAGAGTTGCCAGCTGTTCATTTAAATGAATGAATTCCCATAGAAGTTAGAAAATAAGTTGGCATCTATAAAAAGCTATTTCTTACCAGTAGTCTTTCTGTTACATTATTTTCAAGGCTTCTCTTTAAAACACCCACATCAGCTATACCCCACTGTCTTGCAGTGTCTTGACACTGCCTTGCATCTAACTCTCTTCTTTTGAGGGGAGGGGGGAAGTGAACTGACTTTTTTTTTTTGTCAATACATTTCCTTCACAACTCTGGTGGCCTCTGAATATTTCCCTGTCTCTCAGGCTGTATGAAGATGTGAATATTTGTGAAATAAGCTGTTGGATGACTGTTTTGCCAAAGCAATGGCTTCTCAAGAATTTACTGTAAGTGACTTTTAACACTGCGTACAATTAAGTAGAAAGAAATTAAAAGACACTATAGCGGCTGTATTATTTAAACATTTCCTTACTTATTATTATTTCAACATTTTACACATTTAAAACAGGTATTATACACTCACCAAAAAATGAAAAAATCAAAAACATGGCAAGATGGAATTCTGAGGATTAGAGCTGGCGGAAATAAGGTGAACAACTCTGCTTTAATACTGTTGGATTTATTATCATCTGCTACTGCTGGACTGTCAGTGGCAATCTAGTTCATCTGTGAAATGAAATTAGTTATTTACAATTCTATTTTTTTATTGCAGGCCATTTTGTTTGATGATCAAGGACAATGTTTGGAGAGTATTTTTATAAAATCTCAGGTATATTTCGTTTGGAGGTTTTTTTGTTTTTACGTTTGATAGCGGTTTCTGTTTCAGGAAGCATTTCAAACTCTTGTTTGGTAACTAAGGTAGTACTTTTTCTTATTGTGGATATGAAAGTCTGCTGCAATGCAAATAATGGAAAGTGAAACCAGTTTCTGTTTATTGATAAGTCTTATTGTTTTTCCAGAACCAGTGCAGAGGTTTTACAGATTTTTATTCCCTTTGGGTAAAAGCAATGTATTGCAGTGATACATAAAATAAGTGTAACTTGAAGCTAAGGGCTAATGCTTTCTCTAGTATATGTATATTTTAATCAAAGTATTTAGATGGCAGCTGTGATATACTGGGTGTAAATTTCTGACATTTTTACATATAAGTATTTAGAAGACTATATTTATTTAGAAGACTGTTACTGTTTCTAATTCAGCACTATGATGTACACACTGCTGCTTTCTCTTTTCTAGGTGAATGCTGGAGATAATTTAGAAAGTGAACGATATTTGATCACAGTTGAAGCAGTAAAAGTGAATGAAAAATCCTTTGAAGATCAGCCAAGGAAAGCGGAAACTCCAGCAGTGGATAGAAATGGTGTAAAACCCGGTGTTCTGCCTCCAAGACATCTGTCTGTCGGCTTGAAAAGGAAGTTTACAGTATGTCTTTGTTTCAAATTTATGTCTGATGTTAACATACATTCTAAAACACATAGGGCACATCTTTTAATGAGTGGTAAATATGTAGATGATGTCTTCCTGGTTTTTTTGGAACTGTAAGCCAGAAAGTGTTTACCAGTAGCTATTTTTTCCAGAGTAGAATTAATTTAAAATTTCTCTCCTAGGGTTTCCAAGGGCCACGCCAAGTTGAAAAGAAAATATCAACGATGGAAGATGGAGAACAACCAACAATATTGCCTTTATCAAAGCAGCGTCAGGGTACTTTTCCATCCAAGTTTTATATCACTTCTCCGTTATTTTCTACGATTTGCAAAAAGGATGCAGAAACAAATCTGTCTGCAGACTTTCATGAAGATGCACGTGCGGTTAACAATAGAGAACACATGTCTCTCTCCTCACTGCTTTCAGCTCCATTTCTTGACAGATGTGAGGAGACAGAGAAGCAGAACTCTGATCAGTCCATTGTGAAGCCAGAATCTCCTCCAATTACTGGGCACGCCAAATCTAGTAGTCAGACAGCCAGTCACGGGGCAACGTCACACAACATCAGGAGCACAGCACAGATAATAGCTCTCTTGAAGTCTAAACCAACACAAGGATGCAGAGAGCAAACAACGTCTGAAGTCACAGAATGTCTTTCTAGGTTTCAGGCACCAGAAAACACAGATAGTTTCTATAACAAGAAAAGCACAATCATACCTGCTTTTTCAGGCAACCCTGCCAAAAGACTCATTCAAAATATTCAGCACCTGCCTTTTATGAAGGCAACCGTAAATGATAAAAAGGAATGGAATGCTGAAATGCTTCTAAGTTCAGCTGAACAACCTTGTGACAAAGAAGTCACAGGACAGAGGCATGACAAAAAGGCAAATAATTTAAGTCAAGATTTACAAGATCCCTGCAATACAAATAGTTGCTTCTTACCTGAATCCACGGTAAGTAGAATGAGCGACAGTCAGTTTGGCCCATCCTCAGGTGACGTTTCGTGTTCAGCAAGTCCAATCACCTTTGAAGAAAATCTCTCCAGATACAGGGAGCGTTCAGCAACTAACGGTCTTAAGGAGAATTCATCTGTGAAGTCGCAAAGCGGGCTTCAGCCAAGACAAAATTCAGAAAGAGGGACTAGTGACCTGGAGCTCCCTGTGGACGTAACGTTGACTGAAACTGGAATTGTAAAGGAGGAATTAAGTATGCATGGCGAAGACTGTGATCCGGATGAACAAGTGATGGAGGTTAACTTTAATCTAATGGAGGCATTTGATTTTAATGACACAGACTATGAAGACCTGTGTGAAAGAGATGTGAATAAGCTCACTGAGGGAGATGTGCTTTCACAAAGTCCAGATTGCTTAAAGGGAGAAGATGTAGCACAAAATAGCGCGTTGAGACTTCATTCTTGCTGTGAAGTAGTGACACACAGTAACAACGAAGAAGTCAAATGGTCAACATTTGACGGAGAGAATGATGGAAATCGCTGTGCTGAGGGTACACCATCTCAGCTTTGTGACAACAATGTTGGAGATAGAGGGAGAATTGCAGAAGACTCTGCAAACCAGACCCGAATTGAAGCGGAACTTTTGGGTGATGGACACAATGTAAAAAGGATTAATGAAAGTCAATTAATTATTGAAGCCACAAACACTAAGAAGGATCTCGATGCCTGTGCGGCACATACCATTAATGGCACGTCATGGATAAAAAGCAAGAACTCCGATCTTTTGCCTGGTGACACAAATGTTAATGAATGTCACCCTAAAACCAGTATGCTTGAGAAAACTGAAAGTATTTCATGTATCTCTAATGGCAGAATAATTTCTGCAATGGACAAAAGGACCGACGAAGATGTTACACAGCTTGGATGCATGAAATCGCCAGATGTCGGTTTAGAAGACTTCTGGGGTACCAAGAGTGATGACATTAAACCAGGCAGTCCTTTGCTGGCTTTGTCACAAAAATCGGATCCTCACTATGGCTCGTTCCAATATATTGCAGAAAACCATCAAAAGGTATTTGGCATTTCACATAAGGAAGATATTCTCATTTCCAGAAGCTCTCTCTATCCTTTAGGAAAAAGCCATTCATCTCCAGAGGAAACAGCAATTGGCGAAACTGAGTTTGAAAATGTAGAGAGCATAAATGCCTTTCCTGAAGCCTGCAAAGGTGAAAGAATAGGAACGGATTCCCTGAAACGCACGGCAATGGCTGAGAATTCAACAGGTCTTCCTGATTTGGTAAACAACATCGCTCTTCTAAGAGCTTTGACTCAGCATAGCACAGCATTAGAAAGCTTACAAAAGATGGAGGAAAATAATAGCGTATTTTATGAAGCAGAGACTTCTAAAGAGATATTTGAACCCCCTGTGAAAGATGAAGGTTAGGTCAGCTTCTATTTTCAAGTGAATTCTGCATGACTGTACCTATTTGACTTCTGTACTCTTATCTCTCCTGCTGGACAATTTGCATTTAGAAATCATACTTTTGGAGTGATGTGTTATGAAGGTTCCCTAATGCAATTTTTAGTGCTTAAAGCAACAATGTGGGCTCCAAGTCTGTGTCTTTGTTTGCTTTAGTTCAGTTAAATCCTAACTGCGCAATTATTTGCATGGGTGAGGTTTGCAAGCCCAGTAAATATTCATATGTTTTCACGTAAAAAGAACACTATAACTGTAACTTATTATGCTTTTCCATCTCTTGTAGCTATAAAACAGTTTACAGAAATGCCTTACTCAGAAAGTACACAGGCATCTTCCTGTTCATACTTTGATTCTTCTGGCCTTATGGTAACCAATTTTTGACTACGTATATCTGTCTGTACAAGATAAATTCATTTTCCACCAGGCTTCTTGAATAAAATAATTGGTTTATGAAACTGTAGAGGTAGAGCTAGAAATTGCTTAGAGGCATCGACTAAGCAGCTGATAGTAAACATAAGATGTCCTCTTCCAGACCCTATTGCCAATAAATGTTCAGGAGGCCTAATGTATGACGAGAAACTTAATGCAAATTGTAATATTTAGTTATGTTTAATATCCCATTAGTATGTCTGGTGCTTCTCCTTCCCTACCCCATCTTCCTTTACCATCTATTTTTTCTTTCACTATCTTTTTGAATGCATGGCTTTCCTAGGAATTTTAGCACTCGGGTTGAAATATACTGGCAGATCTGTTTATGCTTCATGCTTCACATTGATTTTTGTCCAATGCTCTTAATAGTCTTTTTCTTCCAATCCATCCAAAGTGAAAGATTTTTAGATTAAATTCTTCTTTTTCCTGTCCCATTTGAAAAGCAAACATAGTTTCTTATCCTATCGTGGATTGTTCTGGCTTCCAAATAAAAATGCTGTAATTTAAAATGCTTTCTCTTGTATAAAGACAAGAGATTTCTTAGCTTAACTTTTCACTTTAAATTGTTATTAAATTGTTAGACTAATTAGCTTTTGATACTTTTATACGCAGCCCAACTATGTGGACAATTTGTTACAGAAAACAGAGGCGTGTGTTCTGCCGATAGCAGCGGCCCAAAGAGACCCTAGGACATCTGACTGCCAGCCAAAGGTACAATTTCTGTGGAACTGAAGTATAACGAACAGCGTTTCTTAAATTTCAGTTCAATGGTTTACTAGTTGCAATATATTACAATCAGTCCTAATAAATATTGAACCGGTCTCATAATGGGCTTCTCATCGCTTTTTAGTCCATTTGTCTGTGGGAAGTTTTTCAGTGAGAGTTTTAAACTCAAATTTTACAATACAAAAAGAAGACTAAACATACTACATCACAATATCAATTTTCTGTTGACAGAGATTTGTTCAAAAACTCTATTGCTGCTGAGTTGTGGGACTGCAAGAGAAAGAAAGAGAAAAGCATAGATTTTTTTTTTCTCTTCTGCAGTTTCCAACAGATTATTTTTGTTTTATGTATGAAAAGCGCCTTTTTTGACTGTAGATAGTTCCAGAACAGTACTTCTTTTCAGTTAATGATAATTCCAATATATTGCATAGCCTGTTGCGTTTCAAGGGCACCAAGTAAAGGGATCAGCAGCTAGTGAGATAATGTTGAGAGCTCCCTGCTCACAGCTGGGATGGCAGCAGTACCCAGATAATACGGAGTTTGCAGCTGAGAGATTTTTGTCACCCCTGTTTTCAAGCAATTACGTCCTTTCTGACTTCAGACAGGTAAAACAATTTNTAAAACAATTTTTTTCAAAATTACTCTTACTAACCTTAGTGCGAGAAAGTATCCTATAAATGGAGGATAAAAGAGAGTTCAGTTTTAGAATACTACAATCATATCAAAATCACTAAGAACCGAACGTAGTGCTTTGTGGTTAAAACTTTGCAGGTAGACAATTATTTTTACTCATCTTTGTCATAGGAGTATGCATTTGCAAGATGTAACTTGTTTTTTTCCTCTGACCAGTTTCACTCTGAAAAATGTACACGGTCATAATGTGTGATATTAAACAGAGGGATTTCTTCTAGAGAAAAGTGGCAGAGGGCTTTTACAATGATTGTTTCCTGGTGTTAGCAGTATAATATTCACCTCAACTGGATTTGAAATTTGGTATATAATTGTTAGAGAGTTCCAAAGCAAGGCTTAAAACTTTCTTTCTTGGATTATGATTCTGTTCCTCCTGGATGCAAAGAGAGGTGGCATGCAAGGTGAAATAAAATATTTTTTTCTAATGCAGTATATATTTCAGTATTTAAAATAATGGAAGAAAAGTGATATTTCATTTTTTACTTCCAGAATGGGCTAGAGATACTGAAGGATTATATCTAGAAATAAGATTTAGAAATAAGATACTTAGAAATAAGATTCACACAAAGATAATATTTATATACAGGATAAACAGTTTTAATTTCTAACAAGTTTTTGCTTATACTTTTTTGGTAAAGTATTCAGGTTCAGGAAGTCTTCATGAGGACGGTATCAACTTTACCAGAGAAGAGAATTTTCAGAAGAAGTCTAACATTATTAAAAAGTCAAGAACAGATCAATCCTGTAAGTGAAAGTAAAAGTAGAATGGCAGCAGTTGGCCTCAGAACAATTATTCTGCATGACTTATGTCCTTCGCGTATTTTTCCTAGCATTGGCATTGAATGCGTATTCTGAAGTTCCGCCGTGGACAATGTCAGGCTCACCTTCACGTTCTGATTTGAGACAAAGGCAGTGGACTTCATGGGAACCTGACAAGGTGTGAACTGACTGTCTCTGCTGGGTCTTTTTGGCTTTATTTCCCATGTTTGTGGTAGCAATTTCTTATTTTTGCAACTTTTACCTCAACTCTGAGAGACATTTCAATTGTTTAGAATGATGAGAGAGAGAATAGTGACAAAAGAGCTACAGTCAAGGTTTTTTTCCCAGTCACTCACTTGACATGTTATTAATTCTTCATCTGTAGATGATTTCATCAGTAGAATGGACTTCTTCACTTGTTCCAGACTCTACAATTTCTCCAGCTTCAGGAAGTGAGGAAACTATTGCAGACATCCAGGAGCCCCTGACACACAGGATATTGCCAAGTGAACCAGAACTTTCAGAAATTTTTTTCAGTAAGAAATTATAGTTTATAATTGCACTTTACAATATTTTTGCTAGAAAACCTTTGAGGATTTTTGAAGCGCAGTGAGTTGTGCTGTAGAAGACTGTTACCCTGGACACTGAAATACACTGGGATATGTCTGGGTAACTAGAGNGATATGTCTGGGTAACTAGAGTTTGATTGCTGTTTGTCACTCGTTTTTCATAGGGGGGTGTGTTACTTTTTTAAGCACGATTTTAAACAGTGCTTTCCAAATCAGCTGAATTAGCCTTGAATTCCATGCCTCCCCCCCTGCCCCAGTTATGTTCTCCTGAAAGAGACTTCAGAAGAGTGATTTAATTTTATAAAGAAAAATCAGCTTCTAGTTTGGGGGGGGAAAAAGGCTGTAAGCTAAGCTTCTAATTCACAGTAATGTTTTCATTTATTTACCTGCTTTTAGTTTCCTCA